>JBAMBR010006646.1:0-20223 GCA_037044475.1 Zaprionus obscuricornis | reverse complement strand
GAAAGAGTAACGCATTAGCATTGCTTTAAATATTTATAAATTTCAAAGAATTTTATGCAAAAATCTTTAGCCCATCTGCTGCTGCTGCTTGTTGTTGTTAGTGTTGCTGTTGTTGTTGTAGAAAATCAGCGCCACATTTTGCACATTTTGTGAGTCGTCGTCGTCGTCGTCGTCAACGAGTTTTGCTTACAAAGTTCGACGACGACGATGGCAGAGAGCCATTAAATTGAACAACGGCTGAGAACTAGCAATGGTAGAGGGGAAGGGCAAGTTAAACGAAGAGTTGGAGTACTGCCTCAATACAATAGTTTATGGGCGAAGCTTATGAAAATCCTTTTGTTACACAATTTTACAGTTATTTTAAGTTGGCCAAGCAGGCGGCAGCAGCAGCAACGAAGTATGAAGCCTTGGCTAATTTTGCCTGCTACTCGGACGTGCCATGGCAAAAAGAGTCGCTGACTAGTCAGACATTGTTGGGGCATCTTTTTAGCCAACGTGCAACGTCCTGCTATGCCATGCCATGGCATGCCTGGCCCTGCTTCGCCTTGCGTTGCGTTGTCCTGTCAGGCAATTAAAAACAGTTGACATTTTGCAAACAGTGACAAGAAGCAAGCAAAACCGTCAACTGTCGCTATCGCTGTTGCTGCCACTGCCACTGTCGACGTCGACGTCGCTGCCTATAAACTAAGCAACGTGCGTTTGCCTAAAATTATGCTAAGCTTCTGCAGTCATCGCTAAGAAAATCGCTGCCAGACAAAGTATACAGCAAGTCGAATGAGCAACCATTTTCTCAGCATACAGTTTTCACGTCCTTGTCGTCCTTGTCTTGCCACTATTTCGTCCTCTTGCTTGCGTCGGCATAAGTACTTAAGGCAACAAAGTAGACTTTTGCATGCAAGCGCATGCTGCTGCTGCTACCCCACAACTTTGTGTATGCAACACGACAAGGTTTGGGAGGTGGGGGAGGGGGAGGTCTGCTTGCATCTTGGCATGGCTATTGACAGCTTCAACAAAACCCGTGCATGCAGCATAAATAATTTTCTTGTTTTTCTTCATTTTTCTTCACTCTCTCGTTTTCTTTTTCTTCTTTTCATTTTCAATTTTTCCAAGCCATTTTGCAGCAAGCAAAAAAAAAACGAATAAAAGAAAAAAAAAATTGACAAACTTACACAAAGTTGTCGTCAGTCTTGTTTTTGTCCTGCAAACAAAAAAAAAAGAAATATTGAAAGGCAACTAGACAAGTTTTCAGAGTCAGCGGCTTTAAATGAGTTGTACATAATGTGCTGCATGCTTTTAGGAGTTTCGCGCCATAGATAAGCCTGCAACTGCAGTCAACTGCAGCGTACGCTGCTCAACAAGTTTTCTCACTCATGTTGTCAGCTTAGAAAGCCGATGATATCTTCAGCTGTTGCACTGTGCAACCGTAGGCAACAATTTTTGAATGAAAATTTATAAAATTTAAAAAAATAAATATATAAATTTTGTATATTTATACATGGAAAAATTATAAAAAAAAATTTTAACTTAAAATAAATTATTTAAAAATTATAAAATAAAATTTTTAACTTAAATTAAATTATTTTATTTTATTTTTAAATTATGTTAAATTTAAATTTTTAGCGAAATTTTCATTAAAATGAAATTTATATTATAAAGGAATTTTATTACTATAATTTATACATATATGACATATTTAAGGCTATTTGCCCCACTGTGCCTGAACAATTTTAATTATATTTTTTATTTTTTTTTTTTTTTTAAATAATTTTTGGTAAAAATATTTTAAAAAAATATTTCGAAATTTTTTTCGTTTAGCAAAGTCACATTTTGCTCCACTGTGCCTGTAAAATTTTATTAAGATTTTCGATTGAACACCAAAAATTGCATTATTTTAGCTTTAATTTTTGGTTTTTTTTTATTTACATTTTTTGATAATATTAATCAATTTTGCACCACTGTGCCTAGGCAATAATATACAGATTTTTAAATTATCATCTAATTTTGCTAAATATTTAAATGTTTAAAATTTTTGGCTCTTAAATTTTGTCATATTTGACTTAGCCAAGACTAATTTTGCACCACTGTGCCTAGGCAATTGCAGACAAATTTTTAAATTTGCTGAATGTTAGCTATAAAATATTTTTAAGTCTTCAATTTGATCAAATTTCACATAATTATTACTAATTTTGTTCCACTGTGCCTGAGCAATTGCATTGAGATTTGTTATGTCACCAGGCAACGAACGAGCTGGCAGCAGACACGGCACACAACGCTCAGCACACAGCTGCTAATGTGTCTTGGGTAATTGACTTGGCAAGTTTTTGCATTGTTGTCACGTGTTCTGTGTGTGCACCAGTAGCAGCAACAGCAGCAAGGACATCAACCTAACATTGAATGGCAAAAGAAGAGACTTACTTTTGGAGTGCCTAGAACCATGTGCCCCGTGTGCCCCTTGTGGCCTTTAATTTCCCTATGCCTGAACAGCAATATGCAAATCAAAGTCAACGGTCGCCCCACAACGTAGCAGCAGCAGCAGTAGCGTTGCAGGCGACAAAACTAGCGCGGCAACTAGGCAAACACTTCCGCCAGCCGGAAGCATAAAACAAGTCGACAGCGGATGTTGCCTTGCCTCCAATCCATCTATTCCACGCCAAAGACTCTACTACTGCTCTCTCTCGCTCTTTCTCTCTCTCTCTAGCTTTCTCACTCTTTTATATGCTCTGCATGGTAAGCTTCTACTTTCTGATATGCTTTTATGATTAAAGTCGACTACGGCTCAGTTCGCTTATTATAATTATTATTTTATGTTCGCGTGCCACTCCCCTCCCCAACCCCTTATGCACCCCACTGTGCGCTGTGGTGACATTTTGCACGTGAGCTATTTAGCCAAAAAGTGTTAAAATGGCATAAAAACATGTCGACTTGAACTTTTGGTAAAATATGCACGCGATATGTTAGACTGTTCGGTTGATCCATGCTGTGCATGCTCCTTGGAGAGAAGGTGTTTACGAGAGAGTCGCACAATTAATTTAACGGCAAATGCTGCCTCGCGAGGCCATAACAAAATTTATGACCAACAACAGTTTTGTCAATAACTTTTCTTTTTTTTTGCTCGAAACATGCACAGAGAAAGAGATGTAGAGAGAGAGAGAGAGAGAGAGGTATGGTATGGCTATCTACCGTTAGCTAATCTCGAGGGCACTTCATTAATCCACAGCGCCACAGTTAATGCCATGCATGTCAGAGTAGCAGACAAATGTTCCCATGCGTATGCTTGCCTGCTCTTTCCATCTCTCTCCCTCTCTCTCTCTAGCAACTGTATCTATCTATGTCTCTTCATCTCACACTACACGCTGTGAAAATTTATGAGCAACAGCAAATGCAACTGCCAGGCAGCATATCAAATTATATGGCGGCCACAAAAAGAAAATAACATCATGGCAGCAACGGCAGGTTGCAGGTAGATTGCGCAGTGGGAGTAACGTTTCACTGGCTGCCTGACTGCCTGGCTGCCTGGCTGCCTGGCTGCATAAATTCTGATGAATCACTGCAGCCAACAGCGGCACCTACATACAAACAGCAACAGCATCTGCAACACTAGCAACAGCAACGGCAGCAACACAAAAACTTTTTGCATTTGTTCGCCATTCCACGTAATGCGGCAAGCTTCTCTAATAATAAATTTAGTTTTGCAACACGAAACGAAATTTCGGAATGCATAATTCAAAATAATTCAAAACACAACGCCGCTGATTTTTCACTACCCCTGCAGCAACAGCAGCAACAACAACTACAACAATAAGTTGCAACATTTTTGCAGCATCATAAAGTCTGCATAAAAAGCCAATAAATAGACAGACAACAGACAACAGGCAAACATTTTTGCCAAAACTTAACTAAAAGCTTTTTCGCAACATCATTTTTTTTTTTTTTTTTGTTTTACAATTTTACATTGTACAATTTGCAGTGCTTGAAAATGTTATTCAAGTGAATTACATTAGAGCATGCGAAATTATTACATAGCTACTAATAAATTACAGCTACTAAATACTAGCTTCTACTAATTTCTATAGTTTTTTTGGTTTTTGGTCGTTAGAAATTAGAAATTATACATTAAAATTACTTAATACTCATTTTAGCACTCAATTTGAAATAAAACACTCAAATTATAAGAGTGGGAGTGTGAACAGCAATGCTATAATATTGAGTGAGAAAGCACTGCAAGCATTTTGCAAGCATATGTGTCAGAGTGAGAGCGATGCGATCTGTGAGTCCTAGACTTTAAAAAGCGTTAGAGTGAGCGAGCGAAATGATGTGCAAGCTTAGAGCGACAGCAATGTAAGAGAGCAGCTACTGCTCAGAGCGCAATTTTTTTTTTTTGCTTGCATTCTTAGACAGATGCCACCGTGTATGCGAGAAGAGATGCGATAATAGTGAACGCGTAAAAGTTCGGCTTGCTGTCTGTTTTAAAGGTCTCAGAATGAGAGCGAAATGATATCCAAGCTCAAGACGATAGAGTGCCTGCAATGCGAGAGAGCAGCTGCTGCTCAATCTACATTATTTTTTGAGCTCAGAGCGTGAGTTGCTTGCATTCTAAGACTGTTGCCAGAAGAGATGCGATAATAGTGAACGCGTAAAAGTTCGGCTTGTTGTCTGTTTTAAAGGTGTCAAAATGAGAGAGAAATGTTGTGCAAGCTCAAGACGATAGAGCGCCTGCTATGCGAGAGAGCAGCTACTGCTCAATCTATTTTATTGTTTGAGCTCAGAGCGAGAGTTTCTTTGCTTGCATTCTAAGACTTGCATTCTAAGAAGAGATGCGATAATAGTGAACGCGTAAAAGTTCGGCTTGCTGTCTGTATTAAAGGTGTAAGAGTGAGAGAGAAATGTTATCCAAGCTCAAGACGATAGAGCGCCTGCAATGCGAGAGAGTAGCTGCTGCCCAATCTACTTTATTGTTTGAGCTCTGAGCGCGAGTTTCTTTGCTTGCATTCTAAGACTTGCATTCTAAGAAGAGATACGATAATAGTGAACGCGTTAAAGTTCGGCTTGCTGTCTGTTTTAAAGGTGTCAGAGTGAGAGAGAAATGTTGTGCAAGCTCACGCCTGCTATGCGAGAGAGCAGTGTTCGCTTAGTGAGTATGTTTCTTTGCTTGCATTCTTAAGCTTACTAACTGTTCATTTAACAAATGTATGTGAGCATTTTATATGTTTAATTTTTGCTGTATGCTGCGCTTAAAGCGTAACCTAACAGTACATAACTCGCGTTTTCTCTTAACTTAAATCTAAATATTTTTGAGTAATTGACAGCTTTATAACTAATAACTTTTGCTATTATATATGTATGTATATAGAGAATATTTTATATTATTTACTTGGAACAAACATCAGCATTAAACTAATTATTTTAAAATGTTCTTCTTTCATTTTTCTTTACAGGTAAGTTCAATGATATGCAGTATGCCGTAAATAAAATATGAGTGAAAATACTTTAAATACCTTTCACACTCGTTCGTATGCTTTGGTAAGTTTTCGCTTTTCTCTGTTCGCTTTCCACTGGGCAACCGTGCCAATTGTACATACATACATACATACATTTATCATGCCAAGCTATCAATACATACAGACACACACACAGACAGACATACATACACACACACACACATTCGGCCCCAATTACCAATGTTTACTGTGTATATCCGGAGCAGGAGTTCTGATTGGACGATACACTTAATAAAAATTTTCAACAATTCAATATCATTTTTATTTGCGTAAGCATAATATTGAATTTACTCCGTAACGTACAGCACGCAGTGCCACAGCGCCACAGCGCCATAGCTCGCAGCGTGTTCGTGTAATCACACAAACATATACTTTTCACTCAATTATACACAACAATAAATATTGAATACAAACAAACATGATGCAACACGCACAACGCACAACTCAACACGAACCACGCACAGTGGGCAAGCACTTTATTTAATAATAAACTGCCACAGTTTATCCCCCCTTCCCCCCCATCACCACTATAAAGCTCAAGCTTCAACTTTTGCTCCTGTTCATCATACGCTTAATATGCATTAAAGTGCAATTCATATTTATTTGTGCAAATTTTTCACATTCGCTGCTCTCTATACTTGACTCATGCCGCATAACAATTCTTGTTGCACAAATAAATAAGCGAAAATAATAATACACTGGGAAATCAGCGTCAATTATTATTTTATTATTATTTTTTTTTGGGATTTTTATGCTGTTAACTTGATTTGAAATATATAGAAATATATATTTATAGATATATATATACATTTATAGAATATAGAGGAATATTTCAGCATCATTTTACATTTTTGTTCGTTTAAAATATTTGTAAAATGATGCTGAAATATTCCTCTATATTCTATAAATGTATATATATATCTATAAATATATATTTCTATATATTTCAAATCAAGTTAACAGCATAAAAATCCCAAAAAAAAATAATAATAAAATAATAATTGACGCTGATTTCCCAGTGTATTATTATTTTCGCTTATTTATTTGTGCAACAAGAATTGTTATGCGGCATGAGTCAAGTATAGAGAGCAGCGAATGTGAAAAATTTGCACAAATAAATATGAATTGCACTTTAATGCATATTAAGCGTATGATGAACAGGAGCAAAAGTTGAAGCTTGAGCTTTATAGTGGTGATGGGGGGAAGGGGGGGATAAACTGTGGCAGTTTATTATTAAATAAAGTGCTTGCCCACTGTGCGTGGTTCGTGTTGAGTTGTGCGTTGTGCGTGTTGCATCATGTTTGTTTGTATTCAATATTTATTGTTGTGTATAATTGAGTGAAAAGTATATGTTTGTGTGATTACACGAACACGCTGCGAGCTATGGCGCTGTGGCGCTGTGGCACTGCGTGCTGTACGTTACGGAGTAAATTCAATATTATGCTTACGCAAATAAAAATGATATTGAATTGTTGAAAATTTTTATTAAGTGTATCGTCCAATCAGAACTCCTGCTCCGGATATACACAGTAAACATTGGTAATTGGGGCCGAATGTGTGTGTGTGTGTATGTATGTCTGTCTGTGTGTGTGTCTGTATGTATTGATAGCTTGGCATGATAAATGTATGTATGTATGTATGTACAATTGGCACGGTTGCCCAGTGGAAAGCGAACAGAGAAAAGCGAAAACTTACCAAAGCATACGAACGAGTGTGAAAGGTATTTAAAGTATTTTCACTCATATTTTATTCACGGCATACTGCATATCATTGAACTTACCTGTAAAGAAAAATGAAAGAAGAACATTTTAAAATAATTAGTTTAATGCTGATGTTTGTTCCAAGTAAATAATATAAAATATTCTCTATATACATACATATATAATAGCAAAAGTTATTAGTTATAAAGCTGTCAATTACTCAAAAATATTTAGATTTAAGTTAGAGAAAACGCGAGTTATGTACTGTTAGGTTACGCTTTAAGCGCAGCATACAGCAAAAATTAAACATATAAAATGCTCACATACATTTGTTAAATGAACAGTTAGTAAGCTTAAGAATGCAAGCAAAGAAACATACTCACTAAGCGAACACTGCTCTCTCGCATAGCAGGCGTGAGCTTGCACAACATTTCTCTCTCACTCGGACACCTTTAAAACAGACAGCAAGCCGAACTTTCGCGCGTTCACTATTATCGCAACAGTCTTAGAATGCAAGCAAAAAAACTCGCGCTCTGAGCTCAAACAATAAAGTATATTGAGCAGCTGCTGCTCTCTCGCATTGCAGGCGCTCTATCGTCTTGAGCTTGGATAACATTTCTCTCTCATTCTGACACCTTTAAAACAGGCAGCAAGCCGAACTTTCGCGCGTTCACTATTATCGCTTCTCTTCTCGCATACACTCTGGCATCAGTCTAAGAACGCAAGCAAAAAAAACTCGCGCTCGGAGCAGCAGCGATATATCGTCTTAAGCTTCCACATCATTTCGCTCTCACTCTGATACCTCTAAAACATACAGCAAGCCGAACTTTTACGCGTTCACTTCTCACAGACACGCTGGCATCTGTCTAAGAATGCGAGCAAAGAAACTCGCGCTCTGAGCTCAAACAATAAAGTAGATTGAGCAGCAGCTGCTCTTTCGCACAGCAGGCGCTCTATCGGCTTGAGCTTGCACAACAGTTCTCTCTCACTCGGACACCTTCAAACCAGACAGCAAGCCGAACTTTTACGCGTTCACTATTATCGTATCTCTTTTGGCAACAGTCTTAGAATGCAAGCAAAGAAACTCGCGCTCTGAGCTCAAACAATAAAGTAGATAAAGCAGCAGCTGCTCTCTCGCATTGAAGGCGCTCTATCGTCTTGAGCTTGCACAACATTTCTCTCTCATTCTGACACCTTTAAAACATACAGCAAGCCGAACTTTTCAGCGTTTACTATTATCGCTTCTCTTCTCGCATACACTCTGGCAACACTCTAAGAATGCAAGCAAAAAACAAAAACTCGCGCTCTGAGCAGCAGCTGCTCTCTTACATTGCTGTCGCTCTATCGGCTTAAGCTTGCACATCATTTCGCTCGCTCACTCTAACGCTTTTTAAAGTCTAGGACTCACAGATCGCATCGCTCTCACTCTGACACATATGCTTGCAAAATGCTTGCAGTGCTTTCTCACTCAATATTATAGCATTGCTGTTCCCCACTCTCACTCTCATTCACTCAACATAATTTGAGTGCATTATTTCAAATTGAGTGCTAAAATGAGTATTAAGTAATTTTAATGTATAATTAATATAATTTCTAATGGGATATACGACCAAAAACCTAAAAACTATAGAAATTAGTAGAAGCTAGTATTTAGTAGCTGTAATTCATTACTAGCTATGTAATAATTTCGCATGCTCTAATGTAATTCAGTTGAATAACATTTTCAAGCACTGCAAATTGTACAATGTAAAACAAAAAAAAAAAAAAAATGATGTTGCGAAAAAGCTTTTAGTTAAGTTTTGGCAAAAATGTTTGCCTGTTGTCTGTTGTCTGTCTATTTATTGGCTTTTTATGCAGACTTTATGATGCTGCAAAAATGTTGCAACTTGTTGTTGTTGTTGTAGTTGTTGTTCCTGCAGGGGTAGTGAAAAATCAGCGGCGTTGTGTTTTGAATTATTTTGAATTATGCATTCCGAAATTTCGTTTCGTGTTGCAAAACTAAATTTATTATTAGAGAAGCTTGCCGCATTACGTGGAATGGCGAACAAATGCAAAAAGTTTTTGTGTTGCTGCCGTTGCTGTTGCTAGTGTTGCAGATGCTGTTGCTGTTTGTATGTAGGTGCCGCTGTTGGCTGCAGTGATTCATCAGAATTTATGCAGTCAGGCAGCCATGCAGCCAGGCAGTGAGGCAGCCAGTGAAACGTTACTCCCACTGCGCAATCTACCTGCAACCTGCCGTTGCTGCCATGATGTTATTTTCTTTTTGTGGCCGCCATATAATTTGATATGCTGCCTGGCAGTTGCATTTGCTGTTGCTCATAAATTTTCACAGCGTGTAGTGTGAGATGAAGAGACATAGAGAGATACAGTTGCTAGAGAGAGAGAGAGATGGAAAGAGCAGGCAAGCATACGCATGGGAACATTTGTCTGCTACTCTGACATGCATGGCATTAACTGTGGCGCTGTGGATTAATGAAGTGCCCTCGAGATTAGCTAACGGTAGATAGCCATACCATACCTCTCTCTCTCTCTTTCTCTCTCTCTCTACATCTCTTACTCTGTGCATGTTTCGAGCAAAAAAAAGAAAAGTTATTGACAAAACTGTTGTTGGTCATAAATTTTGTTATGGCCTCGCTAGGCAGCATTTGCCGTTAAATTAATTGTGCGACTCTCTCGTAAACACCTTCTCTCCAAGGAGCATGCACAGCATGGATCAACCGAACAGTCTAACATATCGCGTGCATATTTTACCAAAAGTTCAAGTCGACATGTTTTTATGCCATTTTAACACTTTTTGGCTAAATAGCTCACGTGCAAAATGTCACCACAGCGCACAGTGGGGTGCATAAGGGGTTGGGGGGGGGGGGGGAGTGGCACGCGAACATAAAATAATAATTATAATAAGCGAACTGAGCCGTAGTCGACTTTAATCATAAAAGCATATCAGAAAGTACAAGCTTACCATGCAGAGCATATAAAAGAGTGTGTGAGAGAGAGAGAGAGGGAGAGCGAGAGAGAGCAGTAGTAGAGTCTTTGGCGTGGAATAGATGGATTGGAGGCAAGGCAACATCCGCTGTCGACTTGTTTTATGCTTCCGGCTGGCGGAAGTGTTTGCCTAGTTGCCGCGCTAGTTTTGTCGCCTGCAATGCTGCTGCTGCTGCTGCTACGTTGACTTTGATTTGCATATTGCTGTTCAGGCATAGGGAAATTAAAGGCCACAAGGGGCACACGGGGCACATGGTTCTAGGCACTCCAAAAGTAAGTCTCTTCTTTTGCCTTTCAATGTTAGGTTGATGTCCTTGCTGCTGTTGCTGCTACTGCTGCACACACAGAACACGTGACAACAATGCAAAAACTTGCCAAGTCAATTACCCAAGACACATTAGCAGCTGTGTGCTGAGCGTTGTGTGCCGTGTCTGCTGCCAGCTCGTTCGTTGCCTGGTGACATAACAAATCTCAATGCAATTGCTCAGGCACAGTGGAACAAAATTAGTATTAATTATGTGAAATTTGATCAAATTGAAGAGTTACAAATATTTTATAGCTAAACATTCAGCAAATTTAAAAATTTGTAAACAATTGCCTAGGCACAGTGCTGCAAAATTAGTATTGGCTAAGTCAAATATGACAAAATTTGAGAGCCTAAAATTTTAAACATTTAAATATTTAGCAAATTTAGATGAAAATTTAAAAATCTGTATATTATTGCCTAGGCACAGTGGTGCAAAATTGATTAATATTATCAAAAAATGTAAATAAAAAAAAATACCGAAAATTAAAGCTAAAATAATGCAATTTTTGGTGTTCAATCGAAAATCTCAATGAAATTTCACAGGCACAGTGGAGCAAAAAGTGACTTTGCAAAACGAAAAAATATTTTTTAAAATATTTGTACCAAAAATTATTTAAAAAAAAAAAATAATAAAAAATCTCATTAAAATTGTTCAGGCACAGTGGGGCAAATAGCTTTGTATATGTATAAATTATAGAAATAAAATTCCTTTATTATATGAATTTCATTCTAATTAAAATTTCGCTAAAAATAAATTAAAAATTAAAAATTAAAAAAAAAATTAAATAATTTAATTTAAGTTAACAATTTTTTTTATAATTTTTAAATAATTTATTTTAAGTTCAAATTTTTTTTTATAATTTTTCCATGTATAAATATACAAAATTTATATATTTATTTTTTTAAATTTTATAAATTTTCATTCAAAAATTGTTGCCTACGGTTGCACAGTGCAACAGCTGTAGATATCATCCGCTTTCTAAGCTGACAACATGAGTGAGAAAACTTGTTGAGCAGCGTACGCTGCAGTTGACTGCAGTTGCAGGCTTATCTATGGCGCAAAACTCCTAAAAGCATGCAGCACATTATGTACAACTCATTTAAAGCCGCTGACTCTGAAAACTTGTCTAGTTGCCTTTCAATATTTCTTTTTTTTTTGTTTGCAGGACAAAAACAAGACTGACGACAACTTTGTGTAAGTTTGTCAATTTTTTTTTTCTTTTATTCGTTTTTTTTTGCTTGCTGCAAAATGGCTTGGAAAAATTGAAAATGAAAAGAAGAAAAAGAAAACGAGAGAGTGAAGAAAAATGAAGAAAAACAAGAAAATTATTTATGCTGCATGCACGGGTTTTGTTGAAGCTGTCAATAGCCATGCCAAGATGCAAGCAGACCTCCCCCTCCCCCACCTCCCAAACCTTGTCGTGTTGCATACACAAAGTTGTGGGGTAGCAGCAGCAGCATGCGCTTGCATGCAAAAGTCTACTTTGTTGCCTTAAGTACTTATGCCGACGCAAGCAAGAGGACGAAATAGTGGCAAGACAAGGACGACAAGGACGTGAAAACTGTATGCTGAGAAAATGGTTGCTCATTCGACTTGCTGTATACTTTGTCTGGCAGCGATTTTCTTAGCGATGACTGCAAAAGCTTAGCATAATTTTAGGCAAACGCACGTTGCTTAGTTTATAGGCAGCGACGTCGACGTCGACAGTAGCAGTGGCAGCAACAGCGACAGCGACAGTTGACGGTTTTGCTTGCTTCTTGTCACTGTTTGCAAAATGTCAACTGTTTTTAATTGCCTGACAGGACAACGCAACGCAAGGCGAAGCAGGGCCAGGCATGGCATAGCAGGACGTTGCACGTTGGCAAAAAAGATGCCCCAACAATGTCTGACTAGTCAGCGACTCTTTTTGCCATGGCACGTCCGAGTAGCAGGCAAAATTAGCCAAGGCTTCATCTTCTTGCTGCTGCTGCCGCCTGCTTGGCCAACTTAAAATAACTGTAAAATTGTGTAACAAAAGGATTTTCATAAGCTTCGCCCATAAACTATTGTATTGAGGCAGTACTCCAACTCTTCGTTTAACTTGCCCTTCCCCTCAACCATTGCTAGTTCTCAGCCGTTGTTCAATTTAATGGCTCTCTGCCATCGTCGTCGTCGAACTTTGTAAGCAAAACTCGTTGACGACGACGACGACGACGACTCACAAAATGTGCAAAATGTGGCGCTGATTTTCTACAACAACAACAGCAACACTAACAACAACAAGCAGCAGCAGCAGATGGGCTAAAGATTTTTGCATAAAATTCTTTGAAATTTATAAATATTTAAAGCAATGCTAATGCGTTACTCTTTCTCTTTCTCTATCTCTATCTCCATCTTCTTCTCTTTATATGCAATAAACGTTTAAGCAAGTTTTCCCTCTCATTATTATTTGCTAAAAACACAAATTCATTTCAAAGTAATTTTGAAGGTTATCATTTACTTGCACAGAAAACATATACAACATTTTCTAATTAAATGAAGAAGCATAAAAAGTGCTAGAAAATTATTATCAAGAATTATTTTACTACATTTTGCAATTATTCTTTCATTATTTTATATTTCTATTAATGAAATAAAGTCGCTTAAAATCTGTTTAAAAATATTTCAATAAACATTTTAAATTAATATTTTATTATTTTGCATTTATAATAAATATAAATTGATGAACAGTAAATAAATTTGCAAACTATTATTTTATATTTATAAAAAAAAAGATATTTAATAGAAAATGTTATTAAATATTTGTATTAAAATTCTAAATTAATATTTTATTATTTTGCATTTATAAGAAATATAAATGAAATAATGAAAAATATTTGTAAAATATCTGACAATATTTTAAATAATTATTTTATTATATTTATATTTATAATAAATTAATTAAAATAAAAAAAAAAACACTTTGAAAAATATTGATTAAATACTAATAAATATCAGAATTTAATAATTTTATATATTTTTTATATTATTTTACATTACATAAATATTTGTATAATATTTCACAATATTTTGAATAATTTATTTATTTTTATTTATATTTATATTTATATTAAATAAATAAAAATCGAAAAAAATATTTTGTAAAATATTTATTAAAATACTTCGTACTGATATTTAATAATTTTGTAAATTTTCTACATAATTTTCAATTTATAATAAATATTTGTATAATATTTCACAACATTCGGAAAATAATTATTCTATT
The DNA here is from genome assembly GCA_037044475.1 of Zaprionus obscuricornis. Lineage (NCBI taxonomy): Eukaryota > Metazoa > Arthropoda > Insecta > Diptera > Drosophilidae > Zaprionus > Zaprionus obscuricornis. Next base: position 6,488 of record JBAMBR010006646.1, on the reverse strand, counting down.
GATCTCATATTTATAAATAAATGAATAAAAATCTAAAACATCATTTTGCAAAATTATTTAAACAAATTTTTTATATTCATAATCCCATCATTCCTATATTCCTATATAAAATTAATAAAATAGTATGAGGCTAACTCCTAGAAAAGTTGCAGTTTATTTAAAATAAGTTTTAAAATCTTTATTTAATATTTTAATATTTTATATTTAATAAAGGCAATAAAAAAGTACTAGAAATTGCTCTAAAATATGTGGAATTGGCTTTAAATTAATATTTTATTTTCATAATAATTTAATTCTTATAATAATTAATTGTAAATTAATAATTTATATTTATAATAAAATTTTAAAGAACAAAAAAAAAACTGGAAAATTTTGTAAAATATTTGATTAAAATTTGCAATAATTATTTAAAATTAATAATTATTTTTTTAAGTATGAAAATTAATAAAAAAAAATAAAAATAAAACAATGAAAATATTGTAGCAAAATATTTGACTACGTTTAAAAAAAATATATTTCATAATTTTACATTTATAAAAAAATATTTAAATAAAATCAAAATATGCGGGAAAGTATTACAAAAGTATTGAAGTAAATTTTCTATAAATATTTAATTAGTTTATATTTATATTTGGCACAATAAAAAAATTATTAAAATAAACATAAAACTATATATAAAATGAATTTCCTATTCTTATTTTCTCTATTATTATATAAATCAACTCATAAAATTGCAATAATTTTTTAATTATTTTATTTAGGTATGAAAATTAATGAATAATAAAAATAAAATAATAAAAATATTGTTGCAAAATATTTGACTACATTTAAAAAAAAATATTTCAAAATTTTAAATTTATGAAAAATATAAAAATAAAATCAAAATATGCAAAAGAATATTACAAAAGTATTTGAAGTAAATTTTTAATAAATATTTAATTATTTTATATTTATATTTGGCACAATAAAAAATTATTAAAATAAATCTAGAAATATATATAAAATGAATTTCCTATTATTATTTTCTCTATTATTATATAAATCAACTCATATAGTTCTTTCGCATAGTTAAACATTCACAGAAGGCTAAGAATAATTCATAATAATTTATTCACATAAAACTTGAATAATTAACAGAAGAAGTAGAAGAAGAAGTAGAAGAAACTGTGTAAAACTGTGTAAAAGCTTACCTTTCATATATGTATATGAAAATGTATAGAAGCTTAGGGCTTTTATCTTTTGGCTTTAATCAGTTATCATTTATATTTCATAGATTTAAGCCTAGAAAATGTCAAGCTGCTTAAGTATTTTATTTGGTTTTTGGAGGGGCGGAGGGTTTTTTTTTTTTTTTTGGTAATATTCAAGTGTTTTTGTAAGTGATTTTTTGGTTAAGCAACATGTAAAAGTTTTCGTAGAAAACATTAGATGAAGTTGATGAAGAAGAAGAAGTAAAGAAAGAACATTAATTGGTTTGCCTAATATTACGAAATGTCACATTTCATAATGAGCACTTGTCAAATTTCTTGACACTGTGTACGACACTGCTGCCACTCTCCGTATCCCTTCAAACGCTCGTAAATCCAAAATGAAATTGAAAAACAAATATCATGCGTAGAGCACATACAATTTCATGTATATGTAACTTACAAGCTGTTGAGGATGATGATGATGATGATGATGATGATGATGCCGACGCCTTCGCATTCAGCTAATTAATTTAAATGCGTGAAATTTGAAGCAATGCTCAGAGAGAGAGAACAAAAATAACAACAACAACAGGGAAATAGCTAAAAAGGGTTCTACGAGCAAAGGGTAAAAAAAGGGGAGTACGGCGGCAAAGAGCGGGTCAAGTGTAGCAGTTGAGTGCGATGGCGGTTGCTTTTGCTCTTACTGCTGCTGTTGTTGCTGTTGTTGTTGTTGGTAACTGTGCGTGGGTTAAGCTGCTTATCAAGTTGAGCATTGAAATTATAGCCGGCAGCTAGACACAAGCACGGAACAGAGAAACAGAACGCAGCACTTTGTTATGCTGAGGGGATGCTGCTGTTGCTACTGCTGTTGTGTGGCAAGCAAGCAGCAGGACGACGACGACTACAAAGGCATCCTTTTAAATTTCCTGTCATTTGCCACACAATACGCTAGAGAACGGCGGCATCGTTGCAGCAATTGTTGGCCAACATAGCTGTTGCATTGCCACTGCCATTGCCTTCATCTTGTGTTAAGAATAACGCGCAACTCTGCTCCAAAAGTAGATGATGTTCGTGCAGTGTGCTGGGGAAGTGGAAGTTGGGGGGCGCACAAGTCAGTGCCGAGTCTATTTGTCTACTCATATAAAACGCGCAGAGCGCACTCAGCGCGTCGCTTTGCTTGTTTGCTAGAATTTAGCCGCTGGGAATTTGCATTTTTCATTACGCAGCCCAGGCAACAACGGACAGTCAGTCGGCCAGTCGCATTGTGTATGCCAGAGACAGTACTTGTTGAGGGGCAAGAGAAGTGAGAAGTATAGAAGAAAGAAATGCACAGCAAGCGCCATATTAACGCCTAGAATCGTTCATGGGGTTAAAAGCTAGTTTCCGGCGGAAGTGGCTGCTGCCGCAGCGTTTCCCCAAATGCCTCTACACATACACATACACTACTCGCCACTGTATAATCCGGCGTCATACAGTGCGCCATGTAAATATATTTCTGTGCGAAATGAAATGAATGTGATTGCCACACGCCCTGCTACCCAGACACACACACACACACACACACAGTCTACTCTACACTCTCTCTCTCTCTCACTCTTACTCTTTGCATTGCTGTGTCGGAAGCAGTTATTATGGCAGCAGCAGCAGCAGCAGCAGCATATTTGGCAGCTCTTGGGTTTTTGGCTTTTTGGTATTTTGGCATTTCAGTATATTTTTGGTATTTTCTGCGCTGCTTTCACAAAAAAAAGAAAAACGCGTTGCTAATTCTAATTGACTTGGGACTTTCGCAGTTCGTCGCCTTGCATTTTATGCTTTATTATAGCAGCTCAACTTTGTATTTGTATTTTGGTTTTGTCAATTCCTGTATTTATTTGCATGTGTGTGTGTGTGTGTGTGAGAGAGAGAGAGTGATGGCAGCTCAGTCAAATACCTTTGTTAAATTACAGACAACAATGGCAAATATATTTTTAGCTTTGAAAGCAAACAATTTTTTTTATAAACATAATAGAAAATTTTTATTTTATTTTATTATAATTTGTATACATATTTTATTTTATTATACTATATTATTTATTATAATATTTTTTATAGATTTTATTTTATTATAATTTTTTTATGCTTTTCAAAAGTTGTTTAAATTTTTAATTTTTACTTGTAATTTTTTTATTATTCAAATTTATTTTTATTATTTTTTTTTATTTATTTTTTGTTTATTTATATTATTTATTTTATTTTTTTTATATTTTTACATGCATATATTTTAACTTTTTATTCATTATACAATTTTTTTTTTACTATTAAAATTTATTTTTATTTATTTATTTGTTTTATTTATATTTTGTTTATTTAAATTATTATTATTTTTTTTTTTGTTTATATTTTTACATGCATTTATTTTAACTTTTTATTTATTATACAATTTTTCAAATATTATTTTAGTCTGATTTATGATTTAGTATTTCTTACCATTTTTTTATATTTTTCTAAATTAATTTTTATGTTTTACATATAAAATTTTAAAGAATTTTTATATATTTTTATAATTAATTATATTAATTAAAAAATTCAATTAATTTAAAAATTCTTATTTTAATTTAAATAAAATTATTTTTCTTATTTAATTTTATTTTATTTTAAATTTTTGATAAATGTTTTTGATTTTGGTTGTCATAGTTTGATTTAATTTAAATATTTATTTTTCATATTTAATTTTTTATTTGTAGTCGATTTTATTTTACATATTTCTTATGTTATTTTATTTATTTATTTTTATATTACATAGTTTTAAATTTACTTATGATTATATATTTTTATATATTTAGTTTATATTTAATATTATAAAATATAATATAGAAAATATATAAAAAAATATATATAATATATAAAATATAATTAATATATATTAATTAAATAATTTATATTAATTTTAATTACTAAATATATTAATATTAATTATAATTATAATTAATATTTATTACTTTAATATTTTTGTTTTTTATTATTTTATTGATTTTTATTTTATTTATAATTTTATAGTATTTCATTTTATTTGTTTGCTAATATTTTCATATTATATGTAATTTATTTTAATTTAATTATATTTTATTTAATTATTATATTTTTTTTTGTATATTTCTTGTATAAATATTTATAAAGCATTCTCATAGCAGCTGCATAATTTGAATATAAGACAAATGAAATAGTTTTTCCATCTCTCTGAATATTTAGCAATGAAAGTTATTTATGTAACTAATCTATATAATCGCAGGCCTTAACATTCATCAATGTTAGCAGGAGTCGTGCATGAAGCAGCAGTAGCAGCAGTACGAGCAGTAGTAGTAACAGTAGCAGTAGCAGTAGCAGTGGCAATAGCAGCACCAAATACACCGCAGCACATTGTCATTTTCATTTATGCAGCACATTAGCACAGAGCTAACCTTTTAGCCAAATCTTCATCTCTCTCTCTCAGTCTCTCTCTTTCTCTCTTACTCATGCCATCTCTGTCTCTGGCAAAACTAATAACTTGTACCTGCCTAAAGCGCACATTATTAATCAAAGTCAATGCAGAATTCATCCCGCAGCAGCAGTAGCACCTTCTACCCCCATTGCTCTGCTCTGCTCTGTTCTCTCTCTCTCTCTCTCTCTCTCTCTGGCTTCTTTACCTTTCTTTGCGTTCATTACAGCAGCGATTTTTGCGCCTAATCAATTTGGCAAACGTCACAAGAACGAAACCGAGCACCAAAAATGTAAATGGAAAAGAGAAAAGAATGAGAAAGAGAGAAAAAAAAGAAAAGGAAGTAAAAGCAAGAAGCAAAAGCAAAAGGAAGCCGTCCAAGCGATTCGACAACTGTTCTTGCTTGCTTTGCTCCGACGAACGAATTTATTTCATTTGTGTTAGCATTTTGCATTTCATTAGGTTTTCATTAAATAAAATGTTGAATTACACGCATAATTTATTCGCTGGCAGGCAACACACACACACACATACAGTTCCACATTCACTTCTTCCTCTCTATCTTCATCATTTTCTCTTATTTTTTTTTTCTGTAGATTTTTCTTGGCTGCCAATTCAAAGACTCCGAGGGCAGTGCAATACTGCACAGAGAGAGAAGGGGAGTGAGAGAGAGAGCGAGAGACACATACACGCAATGGCAATCGAAACAAATTACAATAAAAATGCCAAAGCTGCGTGCTAAAAGATTAAAGCTTGGCACGAAATGAACCGTAGAAGAGAAAAAAAAAGGCAAAAACAACAAAAAATAAAAAGAAGAAGAAAAAGAAGAAGAAGAAGATTTCCATATGAGCAAAACTATGAGTAGAACTATGAGAAGTTTCGGGGGAGGGAGGAAAATCTCAAGTCAAGTCGTAAAGGCAAAGAAATATTTCTACAGCTTCCTGACCGAATCAAAGGTTACTAAAGCTTTCACAATGTTTTTTTTTTTGGTGGCTCAGTTTCTTGCTGGTTATTCGACTGTTGTTTGGCTGCTTGGCTTCATTTTGACCTTAATGATAAATTACTTTAATTAATGCCGCCATATTGTGCCACAGCGACGACAACAACGACGAAGGCGACCCTCTGGCCATTATGCAAGTTCATTGGGTTTAATTTGTGCGTGTGCCGCTTGCTGCTTCTCTCTCTCTTTCTGCTCTCTTTCTGCTCTCCTTTGTATGCTTAAGTACAGTGAAGCTGCTGTTGTTGGAGATGCTGTATGGGGGCAATGGGGAATGTGGACAAACTGCTGATTTATTTAGTTGCGCATTTTGTCTTTTACTTTTGTGCTAATTTTATTTGTTGTATTATTATTTTTTTTTTTTTCTGCTTTTCGTTTCGTCCAGAAAAATGCAACAGGCGCAACGTTGCTTGACATATTTGAACCTCAACGAAAAGGCGGCTTAATTAATTGGCTTAACTCAACTCGAAGGACACAAAAAGGCAAAACTCTCTATGCGTATGTGTGACTCTCTCTCTCTCTGTCTCTGTGTCTCTCTGCGTATAACAGCTTTAAGTTTTCTGCTGCTGATTCTTAGCCAATGAACTTAAGTTCTTAAGTTGAGCAAACTATCAAATGACACTTTTACCTACATAACCAGCAAACAAACAGAAAGACCGAGAGAGAGAAAGAGACAGAGAGAGAGAGAGAGAGTGATAGTTTGAGATCGTTGCAAGCATACGAGCGAGCGGCTCAAAATACACGTGACCAAAATATGACAAAACTCTAACGTTGATTGCGTGCTGGTGCGGTTTTTGGCTTACAAATACAAATAAGGAAGACGAGTCCGAAGTAAAAGAAGCAGTAGAAA
>JBAMBR010006645.1:0-54156 GCA_037044475.1 Zaprionus obscuricornis | reverse complement strand
ATTGTTGTTGTTGTTCTTGTGGATCGGAGTATTGCAATTAAAATGCAATTGGTTTTTTTTTTTTTTTTTCTTTTGTTACTGTCGCTGCTCTGTTGCTGTTTGATTGGTTACTTTTGTTGTTTCGCTTGCTGTTGTTTTTCCAGTTGCCGCTGCTGTTTTTTTTTTTTTTTGTGAGATTGAAGTTGTTTGTTATTTGATGTTGTTTTTATAACTGTTTGAAAATTGTTGACACAATTGACATGAAAGTCATTTGTAATTTTAAAATATGATTTGTTATTTTTGGCAAAATTGCGCTCAATTTCAAATTGTTGTTTATAATAGCAACATATGCTAATGTTTCTACACTGCTCGTTGCGGCAACACAATATACATATACATATATAAAGTTTAATATTATTTATATATATGTATATATATATATATATTTGTGTATTTATATTTGTATATAAATCGTTGTGATTTGTTGTATTGTTGCTGTTGCACTTCCTTGCCGCGGATTTGCATTCGCTTTCAGATTCACGTTCACAATTCACATTCACGTTTCAGTGTTCGCTCGTTGTCGCCTTTTTGTGCCTGCTGTTTTTTTTTTTTTTCTTTGAGTACGTGTGTGTTTTACGTTAACTACATAAAATGTTATTAACTATTTCGTTCAATGTTGTACGCTACGCAAACAGTACAATCGATTTGTACGTTTTAAATACGTATTTTATGGTTTTATAATTGAAAAAGTGTTTCAACAAAAAAAAAAATATATTTATATATACGCTGCGTACGAAAAATTTATTGGTCAACACACGAAACAACTGCCCAAAAAGGAGGCAGAGAAAAGAAATCGCAGTGTTGCATATGACAGTGACCAGGGCTGCACAGCATATACAGACGTCGCTTGAGAGAGTATGAGACCATTTCAGCCCACAATATCGATTACACGCATTCGATAAGAATTTATATTTATTATTTGTTTTGCCGATTGCACGCCATGTACGAAGATAAGCAAAACAACAAAAAAGTCTATCGGTCAACACACATTGCTTTTAGCGCCAAAAAAAATAAAACATAACTAGAAATAATGCTAGTACATATAATAGAAAGAAAATAAGTGCCAAGTGTTTAAAAAGAAAAAAAATAAAGTTATTCAATTATTAAATAGAAAACACAAAAGCAACAAATATAATATGGAACAAACTAGAATGCAAGAACCAGAAGAAGAACGCAAAGCAAGCGCTGAAACATTTTTACCAGTTAGCCGTGTGCGTACCATAATGAAGAGCTCCATGGACACTGGACAGATTTCTGGTGAAGTTGTCTTTCTAATAACGAAATGTACCGAACTATTTGTACAGCATTTTGCACGTGAGGCATATAAGGCATCATGCACGAATAAAGCTGGTGAAACGCTCAAATATGAGCATCTAGCGCAATTGGTCAATAAAAATAAGAATATGGAATTTCTATTGCAAATAGTGCCACAAAAGATACGTGTACATGAATTTCAAGAGATGCTACGCTTAAATCGTTCCAGCGATAGTGAAGATATTGATGAAAGTGATGATTTAGATTCTGAGGCTGATGATAATGATGATGAATGATAATTATAACAAACAAAAAATTCTATGCGATAATTTAATTTTACATTTTTACAATGCATTTTAATGCAAAACAAAACAAAACAAAAAAAAGTTAAGTAATTAATTATAATATTTTATAGAATTAAGAAACGTCGATGTCAATTTAAATTTAAGCAGAAAATTAAAATAAAATCAATGTTTTAAGCAGCAGTCATGTGAACTCGACTGTTGATCCTTAAACAAGAATATGAAATCAACTACGCCTACTTATGGGCGTTACAAACATTTAGTCTATGGGTACCGGGTATAATCATGAGTTATACTATATTTATGTAGAGCAAAGTCAAGCTGCAGAAAGTTAAAAACAAAGACAAAGCATAATCTTGCTATGTATATATATATATATGCTATGTATATATATATGTATATGCTATGTATATATATATATATCTTGTCTGACCGCCAACTGGTCCAAGGTTATTTTTCTACTTTAATGTTAAGAGATTGCTTTGCCTTTGGCTTTGCCTTTGCTTGCCACTTGAGTGAAGGCCTGATAAATAATAATAATAATAATACAAACCTATAGCTGCGCGTCACTTTTAACCCGGCAATGTCAAGTTCCCACAACACTCAATTTTCTTTATCAATAACTAAACGAAATACTAAAAAAAATTGCCTGTAATTCTAGTTTTTTTTTTTTTTATTATTATTGTTGCTTTATTTTTTATGTTTAGTTTAATTTATTTTTTTTTACTGTTCATTTTTTTTTTATATATATATATATTTATTTGTATAATTTTATATGTGAATTTTTACAGTTTATATATAAAAAAAAAAAAGAAAAGTATATTAAAAAGAAAAAAAAATAATGAAAAATTATAGTTGACAATCGCAATATTTTTGTAATTATTATAATTACGTTACGAGATTTAAATCTTTAGACTGACGCCGGCATAGCCCTTGGCATTGAGGCCAGTCACCTTATATGTGGTACCAGCTGGTGCTGGCAGATTAGGTTTCGCTGCTGTTGTCACATATAGTATATCCAAATTGGGACCGCCAAATGCAACCGAAGTGATTTCCTTGGTGGGCATCTTAATCTCCAGTAAAACTTTGCCAGTGCTATCAAAAAAATAAAATAGAAAATTAGAAAAAGAAATTACAATTTTTTTTTTTAATTATAAAATTGTAATTAAAATCGATAAATTTACCTTGGATTAACCTTGAAAATGGTTGCACCATTGAATGTGCATACATAAATATTACCCTCGGTATCAATAGTCATACCATCAGGCAATAGATTATCCTTAGGATTTGATTTACGTAAATCAAATATCACTTTAGGATTTGTTGCTTTACCAGTGGCAAAATCAAAATCATATGATTTCACTTCATAATCCGTTGTATCAATATAATAGAATTTCTTAGCATTCACATCCCATGCAAGTCCATTGGAGATACCAACATCACTTTTAACTACGCTCAAATTACTGCCAGCTTCCCATTTATAGAGCTCACCATGACGATGCTCAAATTCATCGCCAATGTAACGCATAGTGCCACCATAGAAACGTCCTTGAGGATCAGTTTTAGCATCATTCCAACGATTATCTTTATATTCTGGCTGTGCATCAAAGAGTACACGATCAACTTTGGCCACCGGTGAGATGCCATCCCAGTTGACAATGACAACACGTCGCCCGCAACCGACAGCAAATTCTTGATTATTACCAGCAATTGGTAATACAAATCCGGCTAAGGTTTCACCTTCAATTTGAGTGCGATACACTTTGTTTTGCTTGTAATCGTAACGCAATAAATTGCCGCCTTCGATATTCACATAATACAAGGATTGTCTGGCTTCATCCCAGTGAGGTCCCTCACCAAGATTGACCAAACTATCGGGTAGTGCTTCAATTTTATATGACATCTGTGGAAAAATAAAAAAATAAATTGAAATAAATGAAATTTAAAAAAAAAAAAAATAAATAAATAAAATTAAAAAAAAAATAAAAATATTTAATTTAAAAAAATAAAAATAAATAAAAATGATTGGAAAGTAAAAATAAATTAAAATTTATTCAAAAATTTTCTTGCTGCATAATATTAACAGTTATCTAGCAGCGCTATACATTTACCGTTGCATCGCAGAGCGACAAGATTATTGGACATATAATGAATATTAATTGTACAACTTGTTGCTGCATCTTTATTTTCTTCTTCTTTTTTTATTTATTATTATATTTTATTTTATACTCGTGAGAAGTTCAACAGACTCGTTTGAGATGTAACTGGAAACTGACTGACACAGCCGCCGGCAATGTTCACTTTATTTATGATTAACAACCAAAATGTACACTAACAACTCTAACAGCAGTAGCAGCAGCTACAGCAGCAGTAGCAGCAGGAAAGAAATCACAGCAAAAGTGCAAATTCGAGTTTTGATTTCTGTATTTTTTTTTATTTATTTATTTTTTTTCAATTTTAATTAAGCGCGCGCGCCGCTGCTGCTACTGCTGCTGCTGTTTTAAACAGCTGTAACGTCACGACCTTCACTGAAAGATCTCGGCGCTGAGCCAGCTGCATGTAATTATTGCTCTCGCTGTCGCTGCTAATGCTGCTGCAGTCGCTGCTACTACTGCTGCCGCTGCTAATGCTGCTGCAGTCGCTGCTTCTGCTGCAGTCGCTGCTAATGCTGCTGCTGCTACTGTTCTTGTTCTTGTTTATAATAGCTTAGAATTAGAGTTGCTGCTGACGGCACCTGCTGTTAACGAACTTATGTCAACTTTCGTTAAACGGTAAAAACTAAGCAAAGCTTATAAATTCACACACAAACTGGAAGACAGACATATGCATGTATGTAAGTATGTTTTATGCATGTATGTTAAACATTTTTCTGCAACTTGAACGCAAAATTGAGATCAAAGATGGCGTCATGCCAAGGATAATGAATCAAAAAAGAATTTTTGCCAAATGAACGAACAAACGAACGCACGAAGTGGTGCACAGTGGTGCAAATGTTAAATAATTGCAAATAATTATTTATTTTATTTTTAATTACTTTTAGCCGCACGTTAGTTATTTTAGAATTTCATTAATTTTATTATTATTTTTTTTCTTTTAATTGCCATTTGTATTTGAGAAAAACAACTGTATGTCAAGGGTATTTTACGGTAAAGAAATCAATTAAATATACTTGCAAAGATTTCTCATGTACATTAACAGACATACTACATATATACTATATATAATATAATACAACAAATATAAAATTTATAACTTTTTGAAAAAAAACTTTAGATTATTCTCTTTGGAAATTCACTTTTAGATTGTAATGGGAATAGTAATAATTTTTTATTTAATCACAATCAAAAAAAAAAAACAAAAAAAAAAAAAACAGAAAACTTGCAAAGTCATTAAGAACACAATTTACACAATAATGTCAAGCACTTTGATTGGATATGCATTTATTTATATAGTGTACATACCTTCTTGAAGGATAACGTTAGTTTAATTCAAATTAAATAAAGCAATTAAATCGCCAGGATACTTGCGCTTACAAAGAGTGTATGCGAACTGAAGTTTTTGTGACCGGCTAGGAATCTTTTTATAGGGCGATTTTGCCGGCAGCAGCAGCCGGTGTTTGCGTGATATACATACATACATATGTAAGTTTATATATATACATATATATATGTATATATAGAAGCGCTCGAGTTAAAATGATAAGCGTCAAATCCAGATAAGACTCAAGTGTACGTATATATGAATGTTTGTACATACGTATAGTGCACATAGGCATTGAATCGCCTCTCGGATTCGACTCTATACACAAACATATATACATATGCATAAGTATATGTATAAATATATCATCTGTACATACATACACACATTTTGAGTGAGTGAATTATCAATATTTGTGTGTAGAAGTGCTACAGTTGTTCACTGTCGAACAGCTTGCGACTACTTGAGTTAGGTGGGCGTGGTGCCGAGCCCATGTATGGACATATATAATACTATATGCATATAGTGCATTAGTATATGCAAATTTTAAATTTGAATTTGCTTTCTTTTTTTTATAATTTTTTTTTTTTGTGTTTGTTTCTTTGATATGTGGGTGCGGACTCGATGATAATAGCAAAATGTACTTATAATAATTATAAAATATTAATTTAGATGTATATACTATATGTATATTTAAATTATCTGCACTTTCCGGTCAATTGCAAGACGTGTGCATACAAATTTATACAAATATATATATATTTGCGCATGTGATAAGCAGAGTGAAACTCGTGTCATAATAAATCAATTGTAGCCCACTGTACTATAGCAAAAATAAAGGATGTGCCGCATGATATTGAACAACGAATCATAAGACCAAAAGCAGAAGCTACAATAAAAAAAAAGCAAGATGATTATTTATGCGAACGCTCTTTGCACTTTTCAAGCTACTGATACTATTGGGGGGCGGACTGAACCATAGACATAAGACAAGAGACTAAGTATATATAATGTATATACATACATATACATATGTATGTTTATGTATTGAAGGTCTTATCTGCAGTCACCTAATGTCAGACAACTTTAGCTATTGTTATTCTCTTCTTAAATGACTTTTTAATTAATTTACAGCAAGATTTATGAGCATATTATGATGATGATGATTGTTCTTTGACTTGAACATGACAACTATAAACTAAACACTTGCCGATAAGCGCTAAATAATTTCAAATTTATGCTAAAAAAAAAAAAAAAAAAATATTAAGGGTTAAGTAAGACAATTGATGCAATTTAATGCAAACAAAAATTTTAATCATTATTTGAATGCTGTCAGCCCACTGTCAAGCAAACCCGTTACGAATAACTGTCAATCAAGCAGCAGGATATTCGATTGACAGCGCACTGCTTGTTATGTCGTCTGTCATTCAAGTTTACATATGTATGTACACTTATCGCTGTAAGCAGTGCAAGCAAACGCACTTGACGGCAAGCAGTGCAACGTGCACTTCACTTACATTAGATGTCTGCGCATGTGTATGTGTGATTTTGCACATGACGCATGTAACTTGGAATAGACAACATTTGTAAAAGTAAAAAAAAAAACAAATTTGATATGTATTTTGCATATCAAGTATCAAAAATAAACCTTTGAAAAGTAGAGTAAATGTTATCATATACCAAGTATTAACTATTATTATTCATAGTAAATCTAATAAAATTAATCGTAAATAATATATATAATTACATTTTGTGTGAAAGTTAATTGCAAATAAAGGAATTTAGTAGGATTATTTCAATGTCATATTTGCGAGATAAATTTGTGATTATTTCACAAAGTCAACATGTGGGAGAACGGTGTGGGAAGAGGGCATAGGAAAAGGGAATTTTTAGTGCATACGCATACATAAACATATTGTGGCTTTATATTAATTAAATGATAACATTCTACATTTTATTTTATTTTTTTTTTTGTTTTTACCTTGATTGAACTTTATTCTTAAAATCAATAAAATCGAAATTTTAACTATAAACGATTAATTAATAATTAAAAAAAAGAGAAAAACCAAAACAAAAAAAATGGCACAACAAATGTGTGGAAAACAAAATATGCAATAATACAAAACAGCTGATCAAAGCGACCAAAAGCTATGCTTGTCAGCCCTGACGGAGTTGTATTTTATTTATTTATCGAATATTGTTTGCTGTTAATAAACTGATATTCTGTTAAGATAAACGCAGTGTTGTATTTGAATTTATCGAAATTTAACAGTGACAATTTTATGTTAACAGATTTTCATCGGCAATTCTCATTGTCTATCGATTGTGAGGCAACGATTATATTTGTAATACATGTCATTTGTTGTTGTTTCGCCGCAAGGTTCGGACGTGTAGTTTTTTTTCCCGAGGTGCACATTGGGAACATCGTTCGTCTCGTTGCGTTCATTTCTTTTTTTTCTGTGTAATTTTGTTTTGCATACAAAACACAAAACGGACACACGGCCAACGACGGAGTCGTTTTGACTAACCTATTAACGATACCTCAAAAGAAGCTTATGCTGCTGCTTAGCCATCAGCAGATGTGAAATGTGACGGCACGACAGAAAAATAAGTGTCTGCAATCGCGCAGCAAAGGCGACAAAAAAAAAAGAAGAAAAAGAAAAGAAACCATTTGCAAAAAAGAAAAAAAAAAAGTGAGAGGAATCGGCAGCGGCGCTCACGCGTTGCGCCCCATTCAAAATAAAAGTGAAAACGTGCAAAATACAAAAAAAATAAAAAAAAAAGAAGTAAGAAAGAAAGAAATAAAGAAGAACAACAAAAGCAACAACAACAGCAACTAGAAGTAGTAGAAGAAGAAGAAGAGCAACAACCATAGTAATAGCCAGAGTTGAGTTCAATTTTTTGATCTAAAAATGTGCGACGCTGCCGCTACGACAACAACAACAACAGCACAAACAACAGCGGCAGCTTCAGGAACTGGAGCAAGCGACACAGAAGGCACAACAACAATAGCAACAACAACTATAATGGAAGAACAACGTATTAGACAAAGCTGTTGTCGCCTATGCATTGCGCCCGCCAGTGAATGCATTTCGATCATTAACAGTTATGCAGCCGATAAGGAGCCATTGGCTACAAAAATACATAACTGCGTAAATATCAAGGTAAGATTAAAAAAAAAAAAAATTATAATAATTAAAACAATTTGTTGCCTAAGTAAGTTTCATACATAGTCATAATCATCAAATGAAGGGAGTTAACAAGAGAAGAAGACGTGACGAAGTAGATAGACAGACAGACCACGTAATACATTGCTCCGCTCACTTCACTTTACACATATATTTTGCTCATTTCGTTTGCTCATCCATCCGCAATTGGTTTAACGACGTTGACGTCGACATCATCAATGCTTTTTTTTTTTCTTCGATTCGTTTCAATTTGATTTCTACCTGCGGCTGTAACTGTGACTTCTGCTGCTGCTGATTTTGCTTCATGCTTTGCTTTTAGTCCCATCATTCGTATTGCTGTTCCATTCCATTCCTTTCGCTTCTTCTATATCAAAAACCGTTATACATACACTGCATGTGCTCTGTATGCTCCCATTCTCCATCTGCTCCGGCACAGGCGGCGGCGTCGACGACGGCGGCGGCCGGTTGCCACACCCGAGGATTGATTTCTTGCAATGCATGGGTCATCATCCACTTAATGCATGTAAAATAGTTTCTATCTGTATCTCTGTGTATGTGTATGTGTGTGTAATCGATAACAGCTACTTTAGCCAAGCAATGCTTGGTGTTGACCAATAAAAAAAATAAAAATAAAAAAAAAAGTGGAAAAGAAAAAAAAAAGTGAGGTTAAATGCGAAACCAAAAGTAAAATATGCCTCATCAGACGCGAGCTGCTGCTGCTGTTGCTGCTGGCCCCATTTGATTGTGCAAGCGCTGACGATGATGACGACGTTGACGACAACAACGCCGACGACGAGACCGATACCCCGAGACAGAGACAGAGACCGAGACCGAGCCAAACGTTGTCGTCGTCGTCGTCATCATCGTCATTCGTTGCCAGTCAGTCAGCTAGCTAGCCAAGCAACCAACCAGCCGTCAGCGAGCCAGCGAGCAAGCCAACCACTCAACCAGCCAGCTGCAAGCATTCTCTACTATAACCGATAGCCATCACAGCAGCAAAGCACACACACCGCACCGCATGCCGCATTGCTCCATTTGTTGCCTATCAGTTATTGTTGTCAGAGTTTTATGTGTACGTATGTATGTGTGTGTTGTGTGCCCGTGAGCAACATCATCATTATTGAGAATGTGGAAAAAAAAAATAATAATAATAATGGAATCGTTGCGTTGTCGGCTGTATATATCGTTATCGATAATCGGAATCGAGCGATTTGATTTTTTGTTATGTTTGTATTTGTATTTTGTCCATGGGTCTCTATGTGTGCTCCAGCTCTGAGACATTGGTTACTTTTGCTTTGAAGTGCCAAGTCACGATGCCCAACGACTACGACGACGACTCGACGTTTATTGGTATTGGTGTGTAACGACGTCGTTGTCGTTGTGGTTGTCGCTAGCATTGCCTGTGGCTCGTTTTGGGTTCTGCTGCTGTCGTCGTCGTCGTCGCCGCCGCAGCCGCTGTTGCTGCTGCTGCTTTTGCTGTTTGCTTGCTTGGCTGGTTTGTCGCTCGCTTTGCTCAACGTTGTTGTCGCCGTTGTCGTCGTTGACGACGACGACTACGACGACATCGTCGTCATCGGCCATTTCGTGTGTGCTACGTTGGCATGAGCTGAGAGTAGCAGCTGTGCCCATGGTAGCAACAGCAGTAGCAGTAGCAGCAGGCAGGTATAGCTAGCATTGGTTAATGGCATGGCAATGGATTTGCCAAATGGCAAATGGCGTGGTTGGGAATCGTCATTGCGCGTTCCTATTCCCGTATTGTACCACACACACATAGAGAGAGAGAGAGAAAAACAGTCATTGCCATATTGCATATTGAGGTTAGAGTTGCTCGACAATAAAAAGAAAAAAAAAAAAAATGAAATGAAATGAAACAAAAATAACAATTTATTTATTTCTTTTTTATTATTATTATTATTATTTACATTAATTGCCGTTACATTAATTGTTACACGCAAATTGCAATTGCAATGAATAAACCAAATAAAATCGTGCACACACACACACACAAACAACTTTTAACAATTAATAATAATAATAACAAACTTTTTGTGTGCACATTGTTTATTTATTTACCAAAAATATTTTGTCTTCAGTTTATTTTACCGCTGTCTTTGCGCCGCTATGCTGCTGTTTTTGCTGCGTCTCCTTCTTTCTCTTCGTCTCCTTCTTCTTTCCCTTATGCTTGCTAAAAATTTGTTTTTTTGCAATTTCTGTTGTCTTAGAGATGCGCACGTTGAATCGTGAAATAAACAAAAATCAAATGTAAAATTCTAAAGCATAATAAATATTATTTTATTATATAATTTTTCTTATTCGATATTAATTATGAAGAAGAAGTAGAAGCAGCAGCAGTAATAAATTTGCATAGAATAAATTTCATATATAAATAATTTCATATATAATAATGCTTAAATAATATTTTCGGCATGGTTTTTTTTTTTTTTTTTTTTTTTTGTTTTTATTATTTTTGTGTTCATCGCTGAGCCAGAATGTGCACGAAATGACGAATAAGCAGCACAAAACGTAGAGAGCAATGAGCGGCAACGGCGCCCGAATGCGTCGCGCGCTGTGATGTTCAACACAAATTTTTCGAGGCCGCCGTCGTCAGCGAGCGAGCGAGCGAGTGAGAGCGAATGTGAATGAGAGTAAGCGAACGAATGCCGAAACGAAGAGAAGTGTAAAAGCAGGGACGGCAAAATGATGTGCGTTCATTTCTGCATGTGTGTGTGAGAGAGAGTGTTTATTTGTTGCTTTGTATGCGTGTTTGTGTGTGTGCAGAGCTTGGGTCGCGCTTGGTTCGTTTTCATATCGGCTGCGATGGCAACTGCGACTGTGACGACTGGACTGTTGCTGCTGCTGCTGCGGGTAGAGCTCTGATTCTGTCTGCAGTGCTGCTGCTGCGGCTGCTGTTACTTCTGCTGTGCCTGCCCAGCACCAGAGCAATTACATATAATTTTTGTGCGCTCGACTCGCTTCCATGGAATTCTCATTGGCAGCCATTGTGAGCGATGATGATGATGATGATAATAATGATGTCGACGACGACGAATGCGCTTGCAGTGCAGAGACCAGCTGCTGTTGCTGTTGTTGCCTCTGGCTGCCTACAGTTTTCCCAGTTGCAGTTGCAGTTGCAATTGACGTTGCCATTGCCGTTGCAGTCTTCATCCATAACAAAATCGAGTCCAATTCCAAGTCTCGATTTATATCAGCAACACAGCACACAGAGTACACAGCGCAGAGCACATCGTATAACATTACAGACTCCTCCTCTGCCTTTGCCGACATACAGTCCAATCCAGTTCCATCCAGTCCACTTCAATTTAGCAGCCGTTCAATCTATTTCCGTTTGCACTCTCATCAACATCATCATATCCATCTCTTTGCTGTTCCTTTTCATTTTGTTTGCCCTATTCCTACTATTCCATGATGCCGTCGCCTCCACCAACGTTGTCATCCTCATTATCATCGTCATTGGTTCTTGTCTCTCTTTCTCTCTCTATGGCTGTTGTTCTCTCTCAATGATGGGTCGTGCGCGCGCGCTCTTGTGTCCTTCAGTTGGGGCGTCCATTTGTAAGTCCTCAATGGTTTCATGATATCCGGTGCTGGCACTGCTGGGCACCACTGGGAACACAGCCATTGCCGCACAAAAGGGAATACGCAAAAATGAAAAGAATCGTGCAATAAAAGGCAGACAAAAAAAAGAAAGAAAATGAAATGAGAAAGAGGAAAACGTAGCAGCAGCAGCAGGAAGACGACAACTAAAATGAATTCGTTGGATTTGTAGGCTTCGCTAGCTTCAATTATATTATATGACTATGCCGCTGCCTGCAATAGCTGACTATGCTACTGCTACTGCTGCTGTTGCTACCTGCTGCCTGCTTGCTGCTCTTGCTCTCCGACTCTTGATTATCGATTCTTTTTTGTATTTGGGTAGACGGGCGAGTGAACAGCACAGCTGTGTCGGCGAAGGCAGCGGCACAGGGGCGGCAGATAGACACAGTAGTAAACCCAGAGTCGCCCTCGTTGTCGTCGTCATCATCATCGTCATCCACTTTTCGCTCTGGCAATGGCCAAGCAAGTAGCAGCAGCAGCAGCAGCAACACATACAAAATGGTTGCCTTGCTTGTAGCGTGGCATGGTGTGGCGCGCGGCGTAGCGTAGCGTAGCACAAAACGACGCTTTGGCCTGTAAGCCCTCGGCAACGAGAATATCATCAATGTATTCGTTGGCGTTGTTGTCGACATCAATATCATCGTCAGCTTCGTCAGCGTCATCATCATTGGCACGTTGCTGCTGCGTGTATGTGCTTGGCATTTGGTGCTGCTGATTTTGCTTTTGCAGTTGCTTTTGCTGTTGCTGCTGACACTGGATTGCTCTTTGGTTTCGCTTTTGGCTCAATTTCATGGTGAATACAGCAAAGCAAGCGAGCAAAGCAACCAGCACCGGCAGCTCAACCGATACACACACACACACACATAGGCAGGCAGATATATATACACACACATGCGAGCGAGCCGACGGAGCAGCGACCATTTGCTTGGCGTCATCGCTTTGCTGAGCTGGTGCGGTTCGCTTGTTATCTGGAGGCGGACCACATGTACACACACACACATATAGATATATGTATATATGTATATAGAACTGTAAGCAGAGTAGAGAGCAGTATTGGCAAGGAGGGCGAGGGGGTTAGCTACGCTACTATACGTTACGAGTGGTTTTTCGGTCGGTCGGTCGGTTGGTTGGTTGGTTGCTCGGGGTCTCTGCTGCTGCTGTTCAAGCAGATTAACCTGGTGTGCTGTGTGCTGAACGCACATGAAAAACGATGAGCATATGGCAGAAGTTGCAGTCGTTGCCAGTTTTGCTCAGTCCCCGCATCGAATTTCGGATATACATCATCATCATCATCATCATACACAGCAATGGCAACAACAACATCATTATCGTTAACTTAACAAGCGAAGCAAAAGTCAACTTCGCTGGAAATGATGAAAAACAAAAATATACAATAAAAAAAAACAACTTTCTCTGATCAGAAGATTTTGCTGGGCCAATGTTACATAGAGAGTGCAAGAGAGAGAGAGAGAGATGACACTTCAAAAGTCAAAAACTCATTAGTATTTATTATTTAGTATTTTTCAAAGTTTTTGTATATTTTGCTTAACGTGATTATGCAGCGTACCTTATTTAGCATCGATAACATTAGTAGTTTATCGATTCTCTGCTTAATTTGAGAGTGCTGTGCACTTGACAAACAAATTTTTTTTTTTTTTTTTTTATTATTTATTTTTCAACAGAAGTTGCGATTGTTGTTCTTGTATCGTTTATTATTACTCTTAGCACTTAGTGTATATTTATGTATGCGTGTGTGTCTGTGTGTGTGTGTGTGTGTGTTTGTTTGTTTGTATATGTAATTCAATACGATAACAACAACAACAACAAAAATAACAAGCGGTAAAGATCTGCACTGCTTACTAATGCTTCTGAGGGTTGGACACAAAAAAAAAAAAAACAAACACACACACACACACATGTACATGCACACTGAGAGACAGTGCAATACTCATGCGTACAGCTGACAACGAATAAGGACACAAAAGCAAATACGGCAATAAAAGGCTAAAATGCAGCGAAACATAGCAGAGAGCCAGTCAAAGTGTAGTGTACATTAAAGCAAAAGAAGCCCAAAAACTCGTTCAGATTCCACAAAAGATCATGCGGCGTTGCTGGACAGGCTCGGTTCGTCTCAATCGATCGATCGCGGTTTGGCCGGTCGACTGTTTGCCTGCGCGCCTGCAAGTAAAGAATCTGTTAATTCTTTCCAAGCAACAGCAAAAGCAGCAGCATCTTGTTGTGTTTGCACTGCACACTGTAGTAGTAGTGTATACAGCGACGAGATGGCCATGACCACAGAGCATGGCAACCAGACAAATGCTGCTGCTGTGAGTCGTTGATGTTGTTGCTTTGCTGCTGCTGCTGCTGCTGCTACTACTGCTGCTGCTGTTGATGATGATGATGATTATTGCACCTGGTGGCCAGCAGCACTGAAACAGCAATAGCCACAGTCACAGTCATAGTCAGCAGCAGCTGGCAACTGTGTGGCAGCTGCTTCTGCCTTCTATATATACTATGTACAAAATGTTGTTGTTGTTGTTGTTGTTGTTGCTATTGATGGATGGAAAGATTTCCTTTTTTCAACTTTCTAAAAAGGCCCAGACCACAAGACTGATTGTCCAAACTGATTTCTGTCTGTCCGTCTGACTGCCTGCCTGTCTGTCTGTCTGTCTTATGGGCACAGTACGCTGTTGTGACCAAGCAAAATGTTTAAATTTATATAAAAAGAAAAAAGAGAGAGAGAAAAAAAAAAACAACAACTTTTTATATATGTATAAAATAATGAAAATGTATATAAAAAATATTTGCATGCATGTTGCGATTTTGCAATTACTTGGCAATTTTTTTAAATAGTCGCGCAACAAAAAAGAAAGAAAAAGAAATAAATAAACGCCATTTAATTGTTATCGATAACACATGTACATATGTGTGCGTGCATATTTATGTAAATGCTGGAAATATCGAAAGTTTTTGCTTTTTCTATAAAAAATTTACATAGAATATAAAGATTTATTATATTTTATACTAGATAAAGATTGATTATATTTTATACTAGATAGAGATTGATTATTTCTAAGCTCATAAAGTTGCTTTGGCCATTAAATCTTTGAGTTAATTTTCTTAAGCAGCAGCAGCCAGCAGGCAGGCAACAACATTTTCATATTCGATTGCGTTGCATATTGAAATGAAACAACAACAACAACAACAATGCTTATTAAAGTCAACTCAATCTGAATTTACTCTCTATTCCTCTCTCTCTCTCTCTCTCTCTCTCTCTCTCTCTCTCTCTCTATCTTTATCTATCTATCTCTCTCTTGGCTGCTTTACACTGCCATAATCCTCTCATGCCACAGGCAATTTTCTCCTGCCGCTGCCGCTGCTGCTGCTGTTGCTGTATCCAATTGCGATTTTGCCGCCATCATCGTTGGCACTTGAGAAAGAGATGTGTGTGCCTGGCCAACAGGACGTAATGTGTTGTGTTATGTGCGGGTGCGGGTGCGGGTGCAGCAAGTATGCTGTATTTTTGTGGCGGGTGAAAAGGAAAAGCTTGGTAGCGGGGGGAGGCGGCGACAGCGGCAATCGCAAGTCGGCGGGTTAGGGCAAGGCAAGGTGAATGAACACAACATATTATCGAAACCCTTCAAAGTCAAAGCTGAGGTGGAGAGTAACAGATTGTCAAAACGAGAGAGAGAGAGAGAGCGTATGAGACTGGCGGAGGGAGAGGGGTTAAGTATGAGGATAGTATGAGGATATCAGGACTCAAGTGCGTACATAAGACATTTCAACATACACATACACATATACACATATTGTGCATAAGCCTTGCACATGCATGTGCATGCATGTTTTTGTTTGTATGTGTATACTTATGTATATACAGATGCGCCTGCATAACATACAAACACACCGCTGCACACACGCATATAAACACGTGCACATTTTGTTAGCTTACGTGTACATTGTGTGTGGATGTGCTATGAGATGAGAGAGTAACTGGGCCTGGCTGGGGGACGGACGGGTTAGCAAATGGATGTGAACTTTTGTTGTTGTTGTTGTTGCTGTTGCTATTTGAATTACAAAACCATAAAAGCTTATATAAAGAGATGCAAAAATAACCGTTATATATACGCAAACACAGACACACTCAAATACAGATGCATATGTACATCACATGCATATAGACAATGCAGGTAAATAAATGCAATAGATTATATATAGATATTTATCTATATTGTTGTAAAACTATGAAAGAGAACAATAGGATGCTGTGAATGTTTGGAATTTAAGGCTTCTTCTTGCTCTGCTGTGCAAGACAATTTTAACTTCATTCAATTTCTTTAAAAAAAAAGTATTGCAAATTATTTATTACTGTAAAATTTCATTAATTGTAATTAAAAATGACATATTTATAGCATTATCTTAATCTTATAGAATTATATTTATTTAAAGCAATGAGTTTGCCTAAAGTATATATATATATATATATATATTCCTGATTCAGCATTGGTAGCAAATTACAAATTTGCAGCTGTCTCTGACTCAGTTTCTTAGTTTGTAAATTTATCTCAATGAAACTTGGTATACAACGGATTACTATATCATATATGTATGTACATATGTAGTTGAAAAAATTGACTTTTGTATTTGAAGTCTGCAACAAAGGGTAAAAAAATCGTCGAAACGTCAACAATTTACTTTGTATTCTTGTTATTATTTTTTGACATTGATAACTTGCAAATAAACTAAAGTTTATTTATTTATTTTTTCACTTTATCTATAATTGCTAAATGTGTTTTAGTCTAATGTGAAGAGCACTGTAATACTAGGTAATATTTGCTCATATAAGTAGTAACACCACAGATACACTATGTTATATACAAAATTTAAACGTCTCTTGATTATTATTATTATTATTATTATTATTGCTGCTGTCAAATGCATATTTAGCCGGCATGTTAATAATAATAAGAAAGTTTAACAATTATTTGCATTTCTGTTTTGATTTGAGCTTTCGTTTTATATATACTCTGCATATTTTTATTTTGATGTTTTGTTTTATTATTTTTATTATTTATTTGTTTTTGTTATTGCATTAAAATTTTCGACTTATTATTCATTGAATTTGAATTTCAACTAAAGGAACAGTGCGGCGACACTCTTTTATTTTTTATTTTTATATTTTGGCAACCCTTTTGGTTCTTATCGATAGTTTACTTCTTCTTTTTTTTTTTTGCTTAGGCAAGCAAAGTATGCAGCTACCATACATAAATAAACACTAAGATAAACTAATGCTGATTTGTAATTTGATTAGAAAAATTGCGCAAAAAATCAAAAGAAAAAGAAAAAAAAAAAAGATTGAAATATATGAAAATTGATTTTAAGCAAAATAATAATAATGAAATTGACATTTAAATGTTATTTACTCTATTTATGTCATCAAACACAAAGCAACAACTCGCATAATTACTGTGTACACATTATTAATTTATAAATAAATAATATATACTATACTATGTTTATATATGTATATGGAGAAAGTTATATTGATTTTGCAAAGTCTTTATATCTGGCATTTACTTACACATTCATAGTATTTTTATTTTAATGTATATGATATGCATGTGTATGTATATATATATATATATATGTGTGTGTGTGTAAGTAACGTTTTAATTGAAAAGCCAAAATAGTCCCATGCAACGCACAATTAAAAGCAAATTATGCAGAAACAACACAAAGCCATAAACAGCAACAACAACAACAACAATAATAATTAGATGTTTATACTATGTATGTATATACATATATGTACATGTGTGTAAATGTATGTGTATATGCTATGTATGTAGATAGATAGATAGTAAATAGCATAATATATACATATGTATATCATGTGTATATATTTATATGTACATAGGTGTGCATGTGTGCTTCTCATATGACTTTGCTTAGCTTTACATAGACGCTATAATATATAAATGTATATACAACTCTTGCCTTAACATGTTCAATGTATATAGAAAACATATATATATATATATACACACACACACACACAGAGTGATAGAGAGAGAGGGAGAGAAAGTAAGGGACACACACACACACACACACTGGCAAAAGGACATGTTGAGGACATTTGGACAATTGGACATGCGTTTCAATTGCACTGTTAAGTGTCTGTATGTGTGTGTGTATGTGTGTGTGTGAGTGAGAGTGTGAGTGTGTACGTGTGTGTTCATCTCTGTGTGTGTGTGTGTGTGTGTGTGAGTTTTGTTGCCAACCATACATACATAGAGAATTTTGCATATAATTATAAGCAGGTCATTGACATCAATAGACTTTGGCGATACTAGAGGGGGGATATCTGCTGCTGCTGCTTCTGTTGCTAGTTGTCCCTCATCTCTATCTCTTTTTCTCTAACTTGCAAAGTCGCAGAAATCCAAAGCTTAAAGGTGAGAGGATTAAGGATTTAGAATGTGAGAAAAGATGCGTTGCTAAAGTCGCCACTAAAGGGGCAAATGTCAGCACAGCGCATAGTTATGCATTCATTTCCACTTTATTTTTATTTATTTATTTTTTTTTTTGTATATGGCAACAAGAGTCAATCACCTAAATAAATAGATAGATTTATATATAATATATACATAGAGAGAGATATACATATATACTCGTATATAAAGTTCATTGATTTTACATTATATACCTTGAACCTCACTTTGTGTCTGTATGTGTGTTTGTGTGTATGTGTATGTGTCTTTCCCCAAGTCAAATAAAACTTTTGTCAGCTGCAACAATGATAGAATTTTATTTTATTTTTCTTATGGCAAATGAAAAGTACAGCAAATAATTGCAATTTATGCTGTGTGTGTGTGTTATCTCGCAACGCGTTGAAAACGTAAAATGTAAAGACAATTTTAAATTGTGATATTTGTTTAAGTTTTAGTAAAGCAAACAAAACAGTAGGAACAGAAGTTAAAGGTCACTTTATTAACTATTTTAACTGCTCTCATTACATGTAATCGATAGTTATTAAATTATAAAGTTCACTTGTAGAGTTAAACAATTTGCTATTGCGCAATTTAAGAATGTTTGTTTTATCTATCTATCAATATATCGATAGTAAATATTATCGATAAATCTAACAATCGATAACAAATGTTATCGATATCGAAATTAACAAACATAACCCACATACAGTTACAACAATTAAATTAATCTATTTTCATTTTATATATATATATATAGTTATCGATAAACCAAAAACATCGATAACATTGGTTATCGAATGTAAATTCAACTAGCCGCTTTTAGTTTTATCGAGTGACTGACTTGAATTACTAAGCATTCTTGATTATCGATTAATTTTGACTAATCGAACATATCGATTTTAACTACTTAACAAATTTATCAATATCCCATTTATTTATAACATTTGTTATCGATTAATGTAATTAACGTAAAAACTAATCGATTTTTTTTATTGTTTTTCTTTATTTTGCAGATCACAGAATTGGATCGCCTATCACTTTACATTTGCCATGCGTGCATCAGCTACTTGAACTCATGGCAGAGTTTCAAGAATCGATGCTTTACCTCACAGTCCAAGCAGCGTCAATGGCTGGAAACCGATAGAAATAAGCAACAGACACTTTTGGGTTATCTGGATTTAAATAGGGCCGAAAATGGCAATTCAACAGGAGCAGCAGGCGATCAACACTCTGATGCAAAAATTGATCTATCAACATCTGCAACATCATCAGCAGCAGGTGCTGATAAGATTACAGCAGCAAACATTTTGGATGGTATTCCCTCATTGAAGAAGCGCAAATCGTTAACAGTCTATGTGAGTCCAAAGCAACAGCTACAGCTGCAACAGCAACAACAACAACAGCTACAACAGCAACAACAACAACAACAGCTGCTGCTACAACAGCAACAACAACTGCAGCTACAACAGCAACAACATCAATCAGCAAAGACAACGACAAGTGTTGCGGCGGAAACGCAGCAAACATTGCAAACACTTTTATTACAGGTGCCGCCAACAACGACATTGGCAACAGCGACATTGCAACAACAGCAACATCAGCAACGTGGCAAATATCAACAACAGCAGCAGCAGCAACGTGGCAAACAGCAGCAACAGCAACATTATCACCAACAGCATCAACAACAACACGTGCAACAACAACAACATCAACAGAGGCAACGACGCATGCGTCAACCGCGAAGACAACATCAACAACAACAGCACCATCACCAGCAACAACAACAGCAGCAGCAACATCTACAACAACAACAGCAGCAGTCAACAGCAACTGCTCAACGATTATCAAAATTGAAGCAAAAAATATATTTACCATTGGATATAACAGTGCCACCGTTGCCACCATTGTTGCCACCACAATTGCCACAACAATTGCAACCATTGCCAACAACTGTTGCTGCTGGTGCTGATAGCGTTGCAACACCGTTGCCATTGCCGTTGCCGTTGCCATTACAATTGCCGCTGCCATTGTCGTTGCAGCTGCCACTTGATTATAGTCAAAATTCAATAACAAATCCGAATTCAAATCCGAATCCAATTCCGAATCCGAATCCAAATCCAAATCTTAATCCGAATTCAAATTCAAATCAAAGATATTGCAATGTATTGCCGTCTGGTCCGCCGTTAATGCCGCCAACGCAGCAGCCGCAGTTGTTGCAGCCGCAAACAACAGTTGCAACAATGACAATGACAAGTAACGTCGCTGCCGCTGCCGCTGCCACAGCCACAGCCAATGCCAATGCCACAGTCACTACGTCTACTACTGTCACTGCATCTGCATCTGCTACTGTAACTGCATCTGCATCTGCCACTGCAACTGCATCTGCTTCTGCATCAGCCACTGTCATTGCCACTGCCTGTGCATCTGGCACTGGCTCTGCCACTGCCTCTGCTGCAGTTACAACACCGTTGCTTATGCCGGTAACGCTGCAGAGCGCCGCCCAGCAACTGCGTTTTTTTAGGCGTTATTCTTATAATGTAATTGTATCGTGCATTCGCAAGCGTCCATATGCGCGCCACATACAACAACAACAACACCATCATCAACAACAACTTGAACTAGAACTAAAACTAGAACAACAATCATCACCAAGAGCCTGTTCTTCTAATTATGACCAGCTCATCAGCCGGTGCATAATATATATATATATATATATCGATCTATATATAGAGACATATATGTATATAAGCTATTTTGTTGTTCAGATGTCAGACTTATAACTGAAGCTAACGAAATTTATCTACATACAATTTTATATACAAGAAGATGCATTTATTTATTTATTTTTTTTTTTTTAACGTATCGATTTATTATTTGTTATCGCTTTGTTTTGTTTTTTTATTACAGACACTGCCCGCCGTGTCCATTAAGGATGAGCCAATGGATGATACGGATGATGATTTTCAAATGAAATGCATTGACGAGTCCGATGATATGATGGATCCAACAATGTTCCTAGAACGCTCTGAGCATGAGGGCGATGTGCCGTTAATGGTAAGTTAAGCAATTAAATAAAAAAAATAAAATGCAAATGTATTGATTTATATCGCTTATCTACCGATTGATTGATTTACATATGCAAAGTAATCGATAACATAACATAATGTTGAAAATTGGTTGCAGCAGCAACAGCAGTTGCTTTATGTATGCAAAAATGTAATGCAATGTAATGTAAGCATAAAACGAACGTATGTAAACACTGTTAATTGCTCTGTATTGCAACTCTGTATTGGTTAACATTGTTTTGATATTGGGTGGGGGAGGAGGAGTAAGGTGAGCAACATGTCATTGCATTTACCAAAAGAGGCATTAGAGAATGTAACATATAAGAGAGAGAGAGAGAGACAGAGAGAGAGAGTGAGAGTGCAGAAGAGCTTAAGCTTTGAAGTACAAGTTGCCAGAAAAAAAAAAAAGGAAAAAAAAGGACATTTAAAACATTTTGCAAACGAGAAACCAAAGAAATTGAATAAAAATTATTAGTAAAAATGAATTTAAGAAATAGAATAATTGATGCTGATAAAACATTTGCATTAATTATTGCAAAAGTAAATGTAAATAAAAAAGAAAACGTTACTATACAGTGTGTACACACATAAATACATATTAAAAAAATGCATATGCAAAAATGTATAATTTTTTTTTCATATAAAATGTAATACAATTTTTCTAATTTAATTTTTTTTTTTTTTTTTGTAAATATAGACCTCCGATTATGACTATACAGCGCAACATGGCGTTACAGCAGTTGCCGCC
Source organism: Zaprionus obscuricornis (assembly GCA_037044475.1). Classification (NCBI taxonomy): domain Eukaryota; kingdom Metazoa; phylum Arthropoda; class Insecta; order Diptera; family Drosophilidae; genus Zaprionus; species Zaprionus obscuricornis. The sequence goes on along the minus strand of JBAMBR010006645.1, from coordinate 31,980 downwards.
GCAGCATCATTACCGGCCAGTGCTGTTGCAAATGTTGCAGCCGCTGGTGATTCGAAAGTTGCCAGTTGTCGTGCATGCAGTCTACAATTTTCGACACGTGCAAATGCACGACGTCATGAAAGGAATTTACATCCAAATTTATTTCAATTATCAACTGATTCACCGAATAATACACCAATAACAAAACCAACACCAGCATTAGCTGCCGCATTAGAAATACAACGTGCTGCCGCCGCCGCAGCAGCAACGGCTGAAGCTACTAAAGCAGCTGCCGGTGGTAATATCTCAACACAAAAATATCGACAAGTTGTTATGAATACATTTATAAAATGTGAAAATGGTGGCTACGATTATGATAATCCAGAGCAATATCAACAATTATTGACACGTGATAAAGTTGATTTTATACAAGAGAATAATGAATTTCTTGAACAATATCAAACGATGACATGTCGTTGTTGTAATAAATATTTTAGTACATATAAAAATTTTATGGCACATGTACGTAAAAAATATCCAACATTACCACGTAATTTATGCTTTAATTGTTTAAAAATGAATGATTCAAAGGCATTATTCATATCGCATCTAAAGAAACGTAATTGCATTAATTTATATCGTGTATTAAATGCATTACGCATTAAACAACCAACATTTGCCTATGCAATTACTGGTGCCACTGGTCACAATAAAAGCAGCAGCAGCTGCTTGAACGTCCAGAGAAATTACGTGCCAAAGATCTGGTTAATAAATTATATGAATGAAATTATGTCCAAAAGGATACAAAACATGAATTTCGTACATTATGTCCATAACAAATGGTGGGACACTCGGTAATTTTTTAATATGGCCCGCCCCTCACACACACTCACATACACAATACATACACATTTACACTTACACACACACACACTACAGTCACATCGATCGCATTGTTAACACTCATCAATTGTTATCGTTAATCATGTTAATAATCAATACAATCGAAACAATTGTAGAAATCATCATAGTTCAAAAAATGTGCCCATCTTTCTCATTGTTTTTTTACATCCTGTTATTTATTTATTTTTTTTGGGTTTAACAGTTGAAAAAGCTTGAAGAACATTATCTTAAATTAATACTATAATATGTACAACGATCATGTTTTATACGCCTATATATAGCTAGAGCTATATATTGACTAGAAAATTTGAATTCAAAAACAGTTTCAAGGGTTATAGTATATACTTTAGCATTCACAAATTCCAGGATGCAATTTTCCAAAATAATAGACAAATTTTTAGTGTATTCTTTTTCAAAATCATGCGATGCACACTTTGCAATCCGATGCAATAACAATAACAAAACTAAATTTCATGAGAAAAATACTTTGAAAGTTATAAAAGTTATATTAATAATTGCCATAGGATTTCTACTCCAAATCATATTTGCAATAACGTTTTGCGCAAGATAATTGACTTGAACAATCGAGTTGAAATTTGGAAATAATTCGAAAAAACAATAGAATCTAACGATTAGGCAAATGATTTTGGTAACCTATAAAAATTAATAGGTTTTATAGCAATACAAATTTTCAAATATAAAATTCCTATTACAACTGATGAGTACATTAAAATTTATGCAAATTTTATTACAAATTATTTCGGGGGTTTTTTCTTTTTTTTTCTCCAAATCATATTTTCCAAAACTTTTGAACTCACGAACAGTTCGTCCGATCGAGTTGAAATTTGGAAACAATATGAAAAATAATAGAATTTAATGATAGGATAAAGAATTTTGTTAATCTACAAAAATTTGGATTTGGAATTTAAAATTTCGCCAAAATCCTTGAAGTGCTAGAAACAATTTTCCTAGACAGAAATAAATTTGAATTTTGTGTTCCTAAATTTTCTTTTTCATATTATTACTTTTTACAGCTGCTGTAGAGAATCTACAAAAAATTCCTTGGAAAAAAAAAAACTTATCTTTGGAAGTGAGCAGCGTATTCCAAAGTACGTTAGAAATGGAAAATTGTTTCTAGCACTTCAAGGATTTTGGCGAAATTTCAAATTCCAAATCCAAATTTTTGTAGATTAACAAAATTCTTTATCCTATCATTAAATTCTATTATTTTTCATATTGTTTCCAAATTTCAACTCGATCGGACGAATTGTTCGTGAGTTTATACTACTCAAAAGTTTTGGAAAATATGATTTGGAGACAAAAAAAAAAAAACCCATGAAATAATTTGTAATAAAATTTGCATAAATTTTAATGTACTCATCAGTTGTAATAGGAATTTTATATTTGAAAATTTGTATTGCTATAAAACCTATTAATTTTTATAGGTTACCAAAATCATTTGCCTAATCGTTAGATTCTATTGTTTTTTCGAATTATTTCCAAATTTCAACTCGATTGTTCAAGTCAATTATCTTGCGCAAAACGTTATTGCAAATATGATTTGGAGTAGAAATCCTATGGCAATTATTAATATAACTTTTATAACTTTCAAAGTATTTTTCTCATGAAATTTAGTTTTGTTATTGTTATTGCATCGGATTGCAAAGTGTGCATCGCATGATTTTGAAAAAGAATACACTAAAAATTTGTCTATTATTTTGGAAAATTGCATCCTGGAATTTGTGAATGCTAAAGTATATACTATAACCCTTGAAACTGTTTTTGAATTCAAATTTTCTAGTCAATATATAGCTCTAGCTATATATAGGCGTATAAAACATGATCGTTGTACATATTATAGTATTAATTTAAGATAATGTTCTTCAAGCTTTTTCAACTGTTAAACCCAAAAAAAATAAATAAATAACAGGATGTAAAAAAACAATGAGAAAGATGGGCACATTTTTTGAACTATGATGATTTCTACAATTGTTTCGATTGTATTGATTATTAACATGATTAACGATAACAATTGATGAGTGTTAACAATGCGATCGATGTGACTGTAGTGTGTGTGTGTGTAAGTGTAAATGTGTATGTATTGTGTATGTGAGTGTGTGTGAGGGGCGGGCCATATTAAAAAATTACCGAGTGTCCCACCATTTGTTATGGACATAAGATCCTTCATCACATAATCATAACGTCCCGTATAGACATTTGGTGTACTGCCATCCGCTAATTTAACAGCATCCGCATTCACAATATATTCAAATCCACCAGAATGACGATTCTTATCCACACCATGTACATTTATCATATGTTCACGTAAATATGAAATACGCGGATAACCTAATCCACAGCGTACACATTTATATGTTTCTGGTAATTTATTTGGATGCTTCGATTCCATGTGACGCAAGACATTATTATAATTATTATATTGTTGTCCACAAATTGGACAAACTTGTGGCATGCGTGAAAAATACTGTGATTTTGGTGCATCACGATTTGTTGAACTGCTGCCAGCAGCACCAGATGATGATCCAGCACCAGTTGTTGTTGGCTTTGGTGTCGATGTCATTGGTGTTGAGCTATTGTTGTTATTGTTGCTATTACTGCTGCGTGATTCATCATTTGATGATTGACTAGCAACGCCATGTGCACCAAGTAAATTACGTTTACCACCACCAGTTGTAGCAGCTGGTGAATGATCCATACCAGCACCGCCACCGGCAGCACTATTTGCTGTCGATGATGCATTATCACTGCTAACGCCACCCAAATGATCTTGATAGACATGATCAAGGAAACGTTGATGTGTCTCCAATTTGGCATCACATGTCATGCAACGTAAACGTACAATACAATCCATATTATTATAATGACGACGACGATCCACAGGATCAGCAAAGTCTAAACCACAGAAACTGCATTGTATTGAATTATTATCCTTACGTTGAACATCGGCATGTTTATCATAGACATGTGTACGAAATTCATGTTTTGTACGAAATCCTTTTGGACATAATTTACATTCATATAATTTATTAACCAGCAACTCTTTGGCACGTAATTTCTCTGGACGTTCCGTTGATGTTTCATGCGCACTACCATTGCCACTGCCACTGGCACTTGTACTGGCAGCAGCAGAAGCAGCTGCTGCTGCTTTTATTGTGACCACCTGATGTAGTTGCTCAGTGGCACCAGTAATTGCATAGGCAAATGTTGGTTGTTTAATGCGTAATGCATTTAATACACGATATAAATTAATGCAATTACGTTTCTTTAGATGCGATATGAATAATGCCTTTGAATCATTCATTTTTAAACAATTAAAGCATAAATTACGTGGTAATGTTGGATATTTTTTACGTACATGTGCCATAAAATTTTTATATGTACTAAAATATTTATTACAACAACGACATGTCATCGTTTGATATTGTTCAAGAAATTCATTATTCTCTTGTATAAAATCAACTTTATCACGTGTCAATAATTGTTGATATTGCTCTGGATTATCATAATCGTAGCCACCATTTTCACATTTTATAAATGTATTCATAACAACTTGTCGATATTTTTGTGTTGAGATATTACCACCGGCAGCTGCTTTAGTAGCTTCAGCCGTTGCTGCTGCGGCGGCGGCAGCACGTTGTATTTCTAATGCGGCAGCTAATGCTGGTGTTGGTTTTGTTATTGGTGTATTATTCGGTGAATCAGTTGATAATTGAAATAAATTTGGATGTAAATTCCTTTCATGACGTCGTGCATTTGCACGTGTCGAAAATTGTAGACTGCATGCACGACAACTGGCAACTTTCGAATCACCAGCGGCTGCAACATTTGCAACAGCACTGGCCGGTAATGATGCTGCGGCGGCAACTGCTGTAACGCCATGTTGCGCTGTATAGTCATAATCGGAGGTCTATATTTACAAAAAAAAAAAAAAAAATTAAATTAGAAAAATTGTATTACATTTTATATGAAAAAAAATTATAAATTTATGCATATGCATTTTTTTTAATATGTATTTATGTGTGTACACACTGTATAGTAACGTTTTCCTTTTCTTTTTCTTTTTTATTTACATTTACTTTTGCAATAATTAATGCAAATGTTTTATCAGCATCAATTATTCTATTTCTTAAATTCATTTTTACTAAAAATGCAAAATGTTTTAAATGTCCTTTTTTTTCCTTTTTTTCCTTCTTTCTTTGCTGGCAACTTGTACTTCAAAGCTTAAGCTCTTCTGCACTCACACTCTCACTCCCTCGCTCTCTCTCTCTCTTATATGTTACATTCTCTAATGCCTCTTTTGGTAAATGCAATGACATGTTGCTCACCTTACTCCTCCTCCCCCACCCAATATCAAAACAATGTTAACCAATACAGAGTTGCAATACAGAGCAATTAACAGTGTTTACATACGTTCGTTTTATGCTTACATTACATTGCATTACATTTTTGCATACATAAAGCAGCTGCTGTTGCTGCTGCAACCAATTTTCAACATTATGTTATGTTATCGATTACTTTGCATATGTAAATCAATCAATCGGTAGATAAGCGATATAAATCAATATATTTGCATTTTATTTTTTTTATTTAATTGCTTAACTTACCATTAACGGCACATCGCCCTCATGCTCAGAGCGTTCTAGGAACATTGTTGGATCCATCATATCATCGGACTCGTCAATGCATTTCATTTGAAAATCATCATCCGTATCATCCATTGGCTCATCCTTAATGGACACGGCGGGCAGTGTCTGTAATAAAAAGCAAAACAAAGCGATAACAAATAATAAATCGATACGTTAAAAAAAAAAATAAATAAATAAATAAATGCATCTTCTTGTATATAAAATTGTATGTAGATAAATTTCGTTGGCTTCAGTTATAAGTCTGACATCTGAACAACAAAATAGCTTATATACATATATGTCTCTATATATAGATCGATATATATATATATATATATTATGCACCGGCTGATGAGCTGGTCATAATTAGAAGAACAGGCTCTTGGTGATGATTGTTGTTCTAGTTTTAGTTCTAGTTCAAGTTGTTGTTGATGATGGTGTTGTTGTTGTTGTATGTGGCGCGCATATGGACGCTTGCGAATGCACGATACAATTACATTATAAGAATAACGCCTAAAAAAACGCAGTTGCTGGGCGGCGCTCTGCAGCGTTACCGGCATAAGCAACGGTGTTGTAACTGCAGCAGAGGCAGTGGCAGAGCCAGTGCCAGATGCACAGGCAGTGGCAATGACAGTGGCTGATGCAGAAGCAGATGCAGTTGCAGTGGCAGATGCAGATGCAGTTACAGTAGCAGATGCAGATGCAGTGACAGTAGTAGACGTAGTGACTGTGGCATTGGCATTGGCTGTGGCTGTGGCAGCGGCAGCGGCAGCGACGTTACTTGTCATTGTCATTGTTGCAACTGTTGTTTGCGGCTGCAACAACTGCGGCTGCTGCGTTGGCGGCATTAACGGCGGACCAGACGGCAATACATTGCAATATCTTTGATTTGAATTTGAATTCGGATTAAGATTTGGATTTGGATTCGGATTCGGAATTGGATTCGGATTCGGATTTGAATTCGGATTTGTTATTGAATTTTGACTATAATCAAGTGGCAGCTGCAACGACAATGGCAGCGGCAATTGTAATGGCAACGGCAACGGCAATGGCAACGGTGTTGCAACGCTATCAGCACCAGCAGCAACAGTTGTTGGCAATGGTTGCAATTGTTGTGGCAATTGTGGTGGCAACAATGGTGGCAACGGTGGCACTGTTATATCCAATGGTAAATATATTTTTTGCTTCAATTTTGATAATCGTTGAGCAGTTGCTGTTGACTGCTGCTGTTGTTGTTGTAGATGTTGCTGCTGCTGTTGTTGTTGCTGGTGATGGTGTTGTTGCTGTTGATGTTGTCGTCGCGGTTGACGCATGCGTCGTTGCCTCTGTTGATGTTGTTGTTGCACGTGTTGTTGTTGATGCTGTTGGTGATAATGTTGCTGCTGCTGCTGTTTGCCACGTTGCTGCTGCTGCTGTTGTTGATATTTGCCACGTTGCTGATGTTGCTGTTGTTGCAATGTCGCTGTTGCCAATGTCGTTGTTGGCGGCACCTGTAATAAAAGTGTTTGCAATGTTTGCTGCGTTTCCGCCGCAACACTTGTCGTTGTCTTTGCTGATTGATGTTGTTGCTGTTGTAGCTGCAGTTGTTGTTGCTGTTGTAGCAGCAGCTGTTGTTGTTGTTGTTGTTGCTGTTGTAGCTGTTGTTGTTGTTGCTGTTGCAGCTGTAGCTGTTGCTTTGGACTCACATAGACTGTTAACGATTTGCGCTTCTTCAATGAGGGAATACCATCCAAAATGTTTGCTGCTGTAATCTTATCAGCACCTGCTGCTGATGATGTTGCAGATGTTGATAGATCAATTTTTGCATCAGAGTGTTGATCGCCTGCTGCTCCTGTTGAATTGCCATTTTCGGCCCTATTTAAATCCAGATAACCCAAAAGTGTCTGTTGCTTATTTCTATCGGTTTCCAGCCATTGACGCTGCTTGGACTGTGAGGTAAAGCATCGATTCTTGAAACTCTGCCATGAGTTCAAGTAGCTGATGCACGCATGGCATATGTAAAGTGATAGGCGATCCAATTCTGTGATCTGCAAAATAAAGAAAAACAATAAAAAATCAATTAGTTTTTACGTTAATTACATTAATCGATAACAAATGTTATAAATAAATGGGATATTGATAAATTTGTTAAGTAGTTAAAATTATTTGCGATAACATTTGGTATCGATATGTTCGATTAGTCAAAATTAATCGATAATCAAGAATGCTTTGTAATTCAAGTCAGTCAGTCGATAAAACTAAAAGCGGCTAGTTGAATTTACATTCGATAACCAATGTTATCGATGTTTTTGGTTTATCGATAACTATATATATATATATATATAAAATGAAAATAGATTAATTTAAATGTTGTAACTATATGTGAGTTATGTTGGTTAATTTCGATATCGATAACATTTGCTTTCGATTTGTTAGACTTAACGATAGCAAATGAATGAATTTGAAAATTGTAACAACATATTGAATCTATTTCATATAAATTTCGATAATATTTACTATCGATATATTGATAGATAGATAAAACAAAAATTCTTAAATTGCGCAATAGCAAATTTTTTAACTCTACAAGTGAACTTTATAATTTAATAACTATCGATTACATGTAATGAGAGCAGTTAAAATAGTTAATAAAAGTGACCTTTAACTTCTGTTGTTGCTGTTTTGTTTGCTTTACTAAAACTTAAACAAATATCACAATATAAAAGTGTCTTTACGTTTTCAACGCGTAACGAGAGAAACACACACACAGCATAAATTGCAATTATTTGCTGTAAGAAAAATAAAATAAAATTCTATCATTGTTGCAGCTGACAAAAGTTTTATTTGACTTGGGGAAAGACACATACACTTACACACAAACACACATACAGACACAAAGTGAGGTTCAAGGTATATAATGTAAAATCAATGAACTTTATATACGAGTATATATGTATATCTCTCTCTATGTATATATTATATATAAATCTATCTATTTATTTAGGTGATTGACTCTTGTTGCCATATGCAAAAAAAAAAAAAAAAAAAAAAGAAAATAAAGTGGAAATGAATGCATAACTATGCGCTGTGCTGACATTTTCCCCTTTAGTGGCGACTTTAGCAACGCATCTTTTCTCACATTCTAAATCCTTAATCCTCTCACCTTTAAGCTTTGGATTTCTGCGACTTTGCTAGTTAGAGAAAAAGAGATAGAGTTGAGGGACAACTAGCAACAGAAGCAGCAGCAGCAGATATCCCCTCTCTAGTATCGCCAAAGTCTATTGATGTCAATGACCTGCTTATAATTATATGCAAAATTCTCTATGTATGTATGGTTGGCAACAAAACTCACACACACACACACACACACACAGAGATGAACACACACGTACACACTCACACTCTCACTCACACACGCACATACACACACACATACAGACACTTAACAGTGCAATTGAAACGCATGTCCAATTGTCCAAATGTCCTCATCATGTCCTTTTGCCAGTGTGTGTGTCCCTTACTTTCTCTCCCTCTCTCTATCACTCTGTGTGTGTGTGTGTGTGTGTGTGTATATATATGTTTTCTATATACATTGAACATGTTAAGGCAAGAGTTGTATATACATTTATATATTATAGCGTCTATGTAAAGCTAAGTAAAGTCATATGAGAAGCACACATGCACACCTATGTACATATAAATATATACACTTGATATACATATGTATATATTATGCTATTTACTATCTATCTATCTTTCTATCTATCTACATACATAGCATATACACATACATTTACACACATGTACATATATAAATATATACATACATAGTATAAACATCTAATTATTATTGTTGTTGTTGTTGTTGCTGTTTATGGCTTTGTGTTGTTTCTGCATAATTTGCTTTTAATTGTGCGTTGCATGGGACTATTTTGGCTTTTCAATTAAAACGTTACTTACACACACACACACATATATATATATATATACATACACATGCATATCATATACATTAAAATAAAAATACTATGAATGTGTAAGTAAATGCCAGATATAAACACTTTGCAAAATCAATATAACTTTCTCCATATACATATATAAACATAATATAGTATATATTATTTATTTATCAATTAATAATGTGTACACAGTAATTATGCGAGTTGTTGCTTTGTGTTTGATGACATAAATAGAGTAAATAACATTTAAATGTCAATTTCATTATTATTATTTTGCTTAAAATCAATTTTCATATATTTCTATCTTTTTTTTTTTTTTTTCTTTTTTTTTGATTTTTTGCGCAATTTTTCTAATCAAATTACAAATCAGCATTAGTTTATCTTAGTGTTTATTTATGTATGGTAGCTGCATACTTTGCTTGCCTAAGCAAAAAAAAAAAGAAGTAAACTATCGATAAGAAACAAAAGGGTTGCCAAAATATAAAAATAAAATAAAAAATAAAAGAGTGTCGCCGCACTGTTCCTTTAGTTGAAATTCAAATTCAATGAATAATAAGTCGAAAATTTTAATGCAATAACAAAAACAAATAAATAATAAAAATAATAAAACAAAACATCAAAATAAAAATATGCAGAGTATATATAAAACGAAAGCTCAAATCAAAACAGAAATGCAAATAATTGTTAAACTTTCTTATTATTATTAATATGCCGGCTAAATAGCAGCAATAATAATAATAATAATAATAATAATCAAGAGACGTTTAAATTTTGTATATAACATAGTGTATCTGTGGTGTTACTGCTTATATGAGCAAATATTATCTAGTATTACAGTGCTCTTCACATTAGACTAAAACACATTTAGCAATTATAGATAAAGTGAAAAAATAAATAAATAAACTTTAGTTTATTTGCAAGTTATCAATGTCAAAAAATAATAACAAGAATACAAAGTAAATTGTTGACGTTTCGACGATTTTTTACCCTTTGTTGCAGACTTCAAATACAAAAGTCAATTTTTTCAACTACATATGTACATACATATATGATATAGTAATCCGTTGTATACCAAGTTTCATTGAGATAAATTTACAAACTAAGAAACTGAGTCAGAGACAGCTGCAAATTTGTAATTTGCTACCAATGCTGAATCAGGAATATATATATATATATATATATATATATATATACTTTAGGCAAACTCATTGCTTTAAATAAATATAATTCTATAAGATTAAGATAATGCTATAAATATGTCATTTTTAATTACAATTAATGAAATTTTACAGTAATAAATAATTTGCAATACTTTTTTTTTAAAGAAATTGAATGAAGTTAAAATTGTCTTGCACAGCAGAGCAAGAAGAAGCCTTAAATTCCAAACATTCACAGCATCCTATTGTTCTCTTTCATAGTTTTACAACAATATAGATAAATATCTATATATATATATATATATATATATAATCTATTGCATTTATTTACCTGCATTGTCTATATGCATGTGATGTACATATGCATCTGTATTTGAGTGTGTCTGTGTTTGCGTATATATAACGGTTATTTTTGCATCTCTTTATATAAGCTTTTATGGTTTTGTAATTCAAATAGCAACAACAACAACAACAACAACAAAAGTTCACATCCATTTGCTAACCCGTCCGTCCCCCAGCCAGGCCCAGTTACTCTCTCATCTCATAGCACATCCACACACAATGTACACGTAAGCTAACAAAATGTGCACGTGTTTATATGCGTGTGTGCAGCGGTGTGTTTGTATGTTATGCAGGCGCATCTGTATATACATAAGTATACACATACAAACAAAAACATGCATGCACATGCATGTGCAAGGCTTATGCACAATATGTGTATATGTGTATGTGTATGTTGAAATGTCTTATGTACGCACTTGAGTCCTGATATCCTCATACTATCCTCATACTTAACCCCTCTCCCTCCGCCAGTCTCATACGCTCTCTCTCTCTCTCTCGTTTTGACAATCTGTTACTCTCCACCTCAGCTTTGACTTTGAAGGGTTTCGATAATATGTTGTGTTCATTCACCTTTCCTTGCCCTAACCCGCCGACTTGCGATTGCCGCTGTCGCCGCCTCCCCCCGCTACCAAGCTTTTCCTTTTCACCCGCCACAAAAATACAGCATACTTGCTGCACCCGCACCCGCACCCGCACATAACACAACACATTACGTCCTGTTGGCCAGGCACACACATCTCTTTCTCAAGTGCCAACGATGATGGCGGCAAAATCGCAATTGGATACAGCAACAGCAACAGCAGCAGCAGCGGCAGGAGAAAATTGCCTGTGGCATGAGAGGATTATGGCAGTGTAAAGCAGCCAAGAGAGAGATAGATAGATAAAGATAGAGAGAGAGAGAGAGAGAGAGAGAGAGAGAGAGAGAGAGAGGAATAGAGAGTAAATTCAGATTGAGTTGACTTTAATAAGCATTGTTGTTGTTGTTGTTGTTTCATTTCAATATGCAACGCAATCGAATATGAAAATGTTGTTGCCTGCCTGCTGGCTGCTGCTGCTTAAGAAAATTAACTCAAAGATTTAATGGCCAAAGCAACTTTATGAGCTTAGAAATAATCAATCTCTATCTAGTATAAAATATAATCAATCTTTATCTAGTATAAAATATAATAAATCTTTATATTCTATGTAAATTTTTTATAGAAAAAGCAAAAACTTTCGATATTTCGAGCATTTACATAAATATGCACGCACACATATGTACATGTGTTATCGATAACAATTAAATGGCGTTTATTTATTTCTTTTTCTTTCTTTTTTGTTGCGCGACTATTTAAAAAAATTGCCAAGTAATTGCAAAATCGCAACATGCATGCAAATATTTTTTATATACATTTTCATTATTTTATACATATATAAAAAGTTGTTGTTTTTTTTTTTCTCTCTCTCTTTTTTCTTTTTATATAAATTTAAACATTTTGCTTGGTCACAACAGCGTACTGTGCCCATAAGACAGACAGACAGACAGGCAGGCAGTCAGACGGACAGACAGAAATCAGTTTGGACAATCAGTCTTGTGGTCTGGGCCTTTTTAGAAAGTTGAAAAAAGGAAATCTTTCCATCCATCAATAGCAACAACAACAACAACAACAACAACATTTTGTACATAGTATATATAGAAGGCAGAAGCAGCTGCCACACAGTTGCCAGCTGCTGCTGACTATGACTGTGACTGTGGCTATTGCTGTTTCAGTGCTGCTGGCCACCAGGTGCAATAATCATCATCATCATCAACAGCAGCAGTAGTAGCAGCAGCAGCAGCAGCAAAGCAACAACATCAACGACTCACAGCAGCAGCATTTGTCTGGTTGCCATGCTCTGTGGTCATGGCCATCTCGTCGCTGTATACACTACTACTACAGTGTGCAGTGCAAACACAACAAGATGCTGCTGCTTTTGCTGTTGCTTGGAAAGAATTAACAGATTCTTTACTTGCAGGCGCGCAGGCAAACAGTCGACCGGCCAAACCGCGATCGATCGATTGAGACGAACCGAGCCTGTCCAGCAACGCCGCATGATCTTGTGTGGAATCTGAACGAGTTTTTGGGCTTCTTTTGCTTTAATGTACACTACACTTTGACTGGCTCTCTGCTATGTTTCGCTGCATTTTAGCCTTTTATTGCCGTATTTGCTTTTGTGTCCTTATTCGTTGTCAGCTGTACGCATGAGTATTGCACTGTCTCTCAGTGTGCATGTACATGTGTGTGTGTGTGTGTTTGTTTTTTTTTTTGTGTCCAACCCTCAGAAGCATTAGTAAGCAGTGCAGATCTTTACCGCTTGTTATTTTTGTTGTTGTTGTTGTTATCGTATTGAATTACATATACAAACAAACAAACACACACACACACACACACACACAGACACACACGCATACATAAATATACACTAAGTGCTAAGAGTAATAATAAACGATACAAGAACAACAATCGCAACTTCTGTTGAAAAATAAATAATAAAAAAAAAAAAACAAATTTGTTTGTCAAGTGCACAGCACTCTCAAATTAAGCAGAGAATCGATAAACTACTAATGTTATCGATGCTAAATAAGGTACGCTGCATAATCACGTTAAGCAAAATATACAAAAACTTTGAAAAATACTAAATAATAAATACTAATGAGTTTTTGACTTTTGAAGTGTCATCTCTCTCTCTCTCTCTTGCACTCTCTATGTAACATTGGCCCAGCAAAATCTTCTGATCAGAGAAAGTTGTTTTTTTTTATTGTATATTTTTGTTTTTCATCATTTCCAGCGAAGTTGACTTTTGCTTCGCTTGTTAAGTTAACGATAATGATGTTGTTGTTGCCATTGCTGTGTATGATGATGATGATGATGATGTATATCCGAAATTCGATGCGGGGACTGAGCAAAACTGGCAACGACTGCAACTTCTGCCATATGCTCATCGTTTTTCATGTGCGTTCAGCACACAGCACACCAGGTTAATCTGCTTGAACAGCAGCAGAGACCCCGAGCAACCAACCAAACAACCAACCAACCAACCGACCGACCGAAAAACCACTCGTAACGTATAGTAGCGTAGCTATCCCCCTCGCCCTCCTTGCCAATACTGCTCTCTACTCTGCTTACAGTTCTATATACATATATAAATATCTATATATATATGTGTGTGTGTGTGTGTACATGTGGTCCGCCTCCAGATAACAAGCGAACCGCACCAGCTCAGCAAAGCGATGACGCCAAGCAAATGGTCGCTGCTCCGTCGGCTCGCTCGCATGTGTGTGTATATATATCTGCCTGCCTATGTGTGTGTGTGTGTGTGTATCGGTTGAGCTGCCGGTGCTGGTTGCTTTGCTCGCTTGCTTTGCTGTATTCACCATGAAATTGAGCCAAAAGCGAAACCAAAGAGCAATCCAGTGTCAGCAGCAACAGCAAAAGCAACTGCAAAAGCAAAATCAGCAGCACCAAATGCCAAGCACATACACGCAGCAGCAACGTGCCAATGATGATGACGCTGACGAAGCTGACGATGATATTGATGTCGACAACAACGCCAACGAATACATTGATGATATTCTCGTTGCCGAGGGCTTACAGGCCAAAGCGTCGTTTTGTGCTACGCTACGCTACGCCGCGCGCCACACCATGCCACGCTACAAGCAAGGCAACCATTTTGTATGTGTTGCTGCTGCTGCTGCTGCTACTTGCTTGGCCATTGCCAGAGCGAAAAGTGGATGACGATGATGATGACGACGACAACGAGGGCGACTCTGGGTTTACTACTGTGTCTATCTGCCGCCCCTGTGCCGCTGCCTCCGCCGACACAGCTGTGCTGTTCACTCGCCCGTCTACCCAAATACAAAAAAGAATCGATAATCAAGAGTCGGAGAGCAAGAGCAGCAAGCAGGCAGCAGGTAGCAACAGCAGCAGTAGCAGTAGCATAGTCAGCTATTGCAGGCAGCGGCATAGTCATATAATATAATTGAAGCTAGCGAAGCCTACAAATCCAACGAATTCATTTTAGTTGTCGTCTTCCTGCTGCTGCTGCTACGTTTTCCTCTTTCTCATTTCATTTTCTTTCTTTTTTTTTGTCTGCCTTTTATTGCACGATTCTTTTCATTTTTGCGTATTCCCTTTTGTGCGGCAATGGCTGTGTTCCCAGTGGTGCCCAGCAGTGCCAGCACCGGATATCATGAAACCATTGAGGACTTACAAATGGACGCCCCAACTGAAGGACACAAGAGCGCGCGCGCACGACCCATCATTGAGAGAGAACAACAGCCATAGAGAGAGAAAGAGAGACAAGAACCAATGACGATGATAATGAGGATGACAACGTTGGTGGAGGCGACGGCATCATGGAATAGTAGGAATAGGGCAAACAAAATGAAAAGGAACAGCAAAGAGATGGATATGATGATGTTGATGAGAGTGCAAACGGAAATAGATTGAACGGCTGCTAAATTGAAGTGGACTGGATGGAACTGGATTGGACTGTATGTCGGCAAAGGCAGAGGAGGAGTCTGTAATGTTATACGATGTGCTCTGCGCTGTGTACTCTGTGTGCTGTGTTGCTGATATAAATCGAGACTTGGAATTGGACTCGATTTTGTTATGGATGAAGACTGCAACGGCAATGGCAACGTCAATTGCAACTGCAACTGCAACTGGGAAAACTGTAGGCAGCCAGAGGCAACAACAGCAACAGCAGCTGGTCTCTGCACTGCAAGCGCATTCGTCGTCGTCGACATCATTATTATCATCATCATCATCATCGCTCACAATGGCTGCCAATGAGAATTCCATGGAAGCGAGTCGAGCGCACAAAAATTATATGTAATTGCTCTGGTGCTGGGCAGGCACAGCAGAAGTAACAGCAGCCGCAGCAGCAGCACTGCAGACAGAATCAGAGCTCTACCCGCAGCAGCAGCAGCAACAGTCCAGTCGTCACAGTCGCAGTTGCCATCGCAGCCGATATGAAAACGAACCAAGCGCGACCCAAGCTCTGCACACACACAAACACGCATACAAAGCAACAAATAAACACTCTCTCTCACACACACATGCAGAAATGAACGCACATCATTTTGCCGTCCCTGCTTTTACACTTCTCTTCGTTTCGGCATTCGTTCGCTTACTCTCATTCACATTCGCTCTCACTCGCTCGCTCGCTCGCTGACGACGGCGGCCTCGAAAAATTTGTGTTGAACATCACAGCGCGCGACGCATTCGGGCGCCGTTGCCGCTCATTGCTCTCTACGTTTTGTGCTGCTTATTCGTCATTTCGTGCACATTCTGGCTCAGCGATGAACACAAAAATAACAAAATAATAAAAACCAAAAAAAAAAAAAAAACCATGCCGAAAATATTATTTAAGCATTATTATATATGAAATTATTTATATATGAAATTTATTCTATGCAAATTTATTACTGCTGCTGCTTCTACTTCTTCTTCATAATTAATATCGAATAAGAAAAATTATATAATAAAATAATATTTATTATGCTTTAGAATTTTACATTTGATTTTTGTTTATTTCACGATTCAACGTGCGCATCTCTAAGACAACAGAAATTGCAAAAAAACAAATTTTTAGCAAGCATAAGGGAAAGAAGAAGGAGACGAAGAGAAAGAAGGAGACGCAGCAAAAACAGCAGCATAGCGGCGCAAAGACAGCGGTAAAATAAACTGAAGACAAAATATTTTTGGTAAATAAATAAACAATGTGCACACAAAAAGTTTGTTATTATTATTATTAATTGTTAAAAGTTGTTTGTGTGTGTGTGTGTGCACGATTTTATTTGGTTTATTCATTGCAATTGCAATTTGCGTGTAACAATTAATGTAACGGCAATTAATGTAAATAATAATAATAATAATAAAAAAGAAATAAATAAATTGTTATTTTTGTTTCATTTCATTTCATTTTTTTTTTTTTTCTTTTTATTGTCGAGCAACTCTAACCTCAATATGCAATATGGCAATGACTGTTTTTCTCTCTCTCTCTCTATGTGTGTGTGGTACAATACGGGAATAGGAACGCGCAATGACGATTCCCAACCACGCCATTTGCCATTTGGCAAATCCATTGCCATGCCATTAACCAATGCTAGCTATACCTGCCTGCTGCTACTGCTACTGCTGTTGCTACCATGGGCACAGCTGCTACTCTCAGCTCATGCCAACGTAGCACACACGAAATGGCCGATGACGACGATGTCGTCGTAGTCGTCGTCGTCAACGACGACAACGGCGACAACAACGTTGAGCAAAGCGAGCGACAAACCAGCCAAGCAAGCAAACAGCAAAAGCAGCAGCAGCAACAGCGGCTGCGGCGGCGACGACGACGACGACAGCAGCAGAACCCAAAACGAGCCACAGGCAATGCTAGCGACAACCACAACGACAACGACGTCGTTACACACCAATACCAATAAACGTCGAGTCGTCGTCGTAGTCGTTGGGCATCGTGACTTGGCACTTCAAAGCAAAAGTAACCAATGTCTCAGAGCTGGAGCACACATAGAGACCCATGGACAAAATACAAATACAAACATAACAAAAAATCAAATCGCTCGATTCCGATTATCGATAACGATATATACAGCCGACAACGCAACGATTCCATTATTATTATTATTTTTTTTTCCACATTCTCAATAATGATGATGTTGCTCACGGGCACACAACACACACATACATACGTACACATAAAACTCTGACAACAATAACTGATAGGCAACAAATGGAGCAATGCGGCATGCGGTGCGGTGTGTGTGCTTTGCTGCTGTGATGGCTATCGGTTATAGTAGAGAATGCTTGCAGCTGGCTGGTTGAGTGGTTGGCTTGCTCGCTGGCTCGCTGACGGCTGGTTGGCTGCTTGGCTAGCTAGCTGACTGACTGGCAACGAATGACGATGATGACGACGACGACGACAACGTTTGGCTCGGTCTCGGTCTCTGTCTCTGTCTCGGGGTATCGGTCTCGTCGTCGGCGTTGTTGTCGTCAACGTCGTCATCATCGTCAGCGCTTGCACAATCAAATGGGGCCAGCAGCAACAGCAGCAGCAGCTCGCGTCTGATGAGGCATATTTTACTTTTGGTTTCGCATTTAACCTCACTTTTTTTTTTCTTTTCCACTTTTTTTTTTATTTTTTTTTTTTTTATTGGTCAACACCAAGCATTGCTTGGCTAAAGTAGCTGTTATCGATTACACACACATACACATACACAGAGATACAGATAGAAACTATTTTACATGCATTAAGTGGATGATGACCCATGCATTGCAAGAAATCAATCCTCGGGTGTGGCAACCGGCCGCCGCCTGTGCCGGAGCAGATGGAGAATGGGAGCATACAGAGCACATGCAGTGTATGTATAACGGTTTTTGCTATAGAAGAAGCGAAAGGAATGGAATGGAACAGCAATACGAATGATGGGACTAAAAGCAAAGCATGAAGCAAAATCAGCAGCAGCAGAAGTCACAGTTACAGCCGCAGGTAGAAATCAAATTGAAACGAATCGAAGAAAAAAAAAAAGCATTGATGATGTCGACGTCAACGTCGTTAAACCAATTGCGGATGGATGAGCAAACGAAATGAGCAAAATATATGTGTAAAGTGAAGTGAGCGGAGCAATGTATTACGTGGTCGTCTATCTACTTCGTCACGTCTTCTTCTCTTGTTAACTCCCTTCATTTGATGATTATGACTATGTATGAAACTTACTTAGGCAACAAATTGTTTTAATTATTATAATTTTTTTTTTTTTAATCTTACCTTGATATTTACGCAGTTATGTATTTTTGTAGCCAATGGCTCCTTATCGGCTGCATAACTGTTAATGATCGAAATGCATTCACTGGCGGGCGCAATGCATAGGCGACAACAGCTTTGTCTAATACGTTGTTCTTCCATTATAGTTGTTGTTGCTATTGTTGTTGTGCCTTCTGTGTCGCTTGCTCCAGTTCCTGAAGCTGCCGCTGTTGTTTGTGCTGTTGTTGTTGTTGTCGTAGCGGCAGCGTCGCACATTTTTAGATCAAAAAATTGAACTCAACTCTGGCTATTACTATGGTTGTTGCTCTTCTTCTTCTTCTACTACTTCTAGTTGCTGTTGTTGTTGCTTTTGTTGTTCTTCTTTATTTCTTTCTTTCTTACTTCTTTTTTTTTTATTTTTTTTGTATTTTGCACGTTTTCACTTTTATTTTGAATGGGGCGCAACGCGTGAGCGCCGCTGCCGATTCCTCTCACTTTTTTTTTTCTTTTTTGCAAATGGTTTCTTTTCTTTTTCTTCTTTTTTTTTGTCGCCTTTGCTGCGCGATTGCAGACACTTATTTTTCTGTCGTGCCGTCACATTTCACATCTGCTGATGGCTAAGCAGCAGCATAAGCTTCTTTTGAGGTATCGTTAATAGGTTAGTCAAAACGACTCCGTCGTTGGCCGTGTGTCCGTTTTGTGTTTTGTATGCAAAACAAAATTACACAGAAAAAAAAGAAATGAACGCAACGAGACGAACGATGTTCCCAATGTGCACCTCGGGAAAAAAAAATACACGTCCGAACCTTGCGGCGAAACAACAACAAATGACATGTATTACAAATATAATCGTTGCCTCACAATCGATAGACAATGAGAATTGCCGATGAAAATCTGTTAACATAAAATTGTCACTGTTAAATTTCGATAAATTCAAATACAACACTGCGTTTATCTTAACAGAATATCAGTTTATTAACATCAAACAATATTCGATAAATAAATAAAATACTACTCCGTCAGGGCTGACAAGCATAGCTTTTGGTCGCTTTGATCAGCTGTTTTGTATTATTGCATATTTTGTTTTCCACACATTTGTTGTGCCATTTTTTTGTTTTGGTTTTTCTCTTTTTTTTTAATTATTAATTAATCGTTTATAGTTAAAATTTCGATTTTATTGATTTTAAGAATAAAGTTCAATCAAGGTAAAAACAAAAAAAAAATAAAATAAAATGTAGAATGTTATCATTTAATTAATATAAAGCCACAATATGTTTATGTATGCGTATGCACTAAAAATTCCCTTTTCCTATGCCCTCTTCCCACACCGTTCTCCCACATGTTGACTTTGTGAAATAATCACAAATTTATCGCGCAAATATGACATTGAAATAATCCTACTAAATTCCTTTATTTGCAATTAACTTTCACACAAAATGTAATTATATATATTATTTACCATTAATTTTATTAGATTTACTATGAATAATAATAGTTAATACTTGGTATATGATAACATTTACTCCACTTTTCAAAGGTTTATTTTTGATACTTGATATGCAAAATACATATCAAATTTGTTTTTTTTTTTACTTTTACAAATGTTGTCTATTCCAAGTTACATGCGTCATGTGCAAAATCACACATACACATGCGCAGACATCTAATGTAAGTGAAGTGCACGTTGCACTGCTTGCCGTCAAGTGCGTTTGCTTGCACTGCTTACAGCGATAAGTGTACATACATATGTAAACTTGAATGACAGACGACATAACAAGCAGTGCGCTGTCAATCGAATATCCTGCTGCTTGATTGACAGTTATTCGTAACGGGTTTGCTTGACAGTGGGCTGACAGCATTCAAATAATGATTAAAATTTTTGTTTGCATTAAATTGCATCAATTATCTTACTTAACCCTTAATATTTTTTTTTTTTTTTAGCATAAATTTGAAATTATTTAGCGCTTATCGGCAAGTGTTTAGTTTATAGTTGTCATGTTCAAGTCAAAGAACAATCATCATCATCATAATATGCTCATAAATCTTGCTGTAAATTAATTAAAAAGTCATTTAAGAAGAGAATAACAATAGCTAAAGTTGTCTGACATTAGGTGACTGCAGATAAGACCTTCAATACATAAACATACATATGTATATGTATGTATATACATTATATATACTTAGTCTCTTGTCTTATGTCTATGGTTCAGTCCGCCCCCCAATAGTATCAGTAGCTTGAAAAGTGCAAAGAGCGTTCGCATAAATAATCATCTTGCTTTTTTTTTTATTGTAGCTTCTGCTTTTGGTCTTATGATTCGTTGTTCAATATCATGCGGCACATCCTTTATTTTTGCTATAGTACAGTGGGCTACAATTGATTTATTATGACACGAGTTTCACTCTGCTTATCACATGCGCAAATATATATATATTTGTATAAATTTTATATGCACACGTCTTGCAATTGACCGGAAAGTGCAGATAATTTAAATATACATATAGTATATACATCTAAATTAATATTTTATAATTATTATAAGTACATTTAGCTATTATCATCGAGTCCGCACCCACATATCAAAGAAACAAACACAAAAAAAAAAAAATTATAAAAAAAAGAAAGCAAATTCAAATTTAAAATTTGCATATACTATTGCACTATATGCATATAGTATTATATATGTACATACATGGGCTCGGCACCACGCCCACCTAACTCAAGTAGTCGCAAGCTGTTCGACAGTGAACAACTGTAGCACTTCTACTCACAAATATTGATAATTCACTCACTCAAAATGTGTGTATGTATGTACAGATGATATATTTATACATATACTTATGCATATGTATATATGTTTGTGTATAGAGTCGAATCCGAGAGGCGATTCAATGCCTATGTGCACTATACGTATGTACAAACATTCATATATACGTACACTTGAGTCTTATCTGGCTTTGACGCTTATCATTTTAACTCGAGCGCTTCTATATATATATATATATATGTATATATATAAACTTACATATGTATGTATGTATATCACGCAAACACCGGCTGCTGCTGCCGGCAAAATCGCCCTATAAAAAGATTCCTAGCCGGTCACAAAAACTTCAGTTCGCATACACTCTTTGTAAGCGCAAGTATCCTGGCGATTTAATTGCTTTATTCAATTTGAATTAAACTAACGTTATCCTTCAAGAAGGTATGTACACTATATAAATAAATGCATATCCAATTAAAGTACTTGACATTATTGTGTAAATTGTGTTCTTAATGACTTTGCAAGTTTTCTGTTTTTTTTTGTTTTTTTTTTTGATTGTGATTAAATAAAAAATTATTACTATTCCCATTACAATCTAAAAGTGAATTTCCAAAGAGAATAATCTAAAGTTTTTTTTCAAAAAGTTATAAATTTTATATTTGTTGTATTATATTATATATAGTATATATGTAGTATGTCTGTTTATGTACATGAGAAATCTTTGCAAGTATATTTAATTGATTTCTTTACCGTAAAATACCCTTGACATACAGTTGTTTTTCTCAAATACAAATGGCAATTAAAAGAAAAAAAAAAAAAAAAACAAAAAAAATAAAATTAATGAAATTCTAAAATAACTAACGTGCGGCTAAAAGTAATTAAAAATAAAATAAATAATTATTTGCAATTATTCAACATTTGCACCACTGTGCACCACTTCGTGCGTTCGTTTGTTCGTTCATTTGACAAAAATTCTTTTTTGATTCATTATCCTTGGCATGACGCCATCTTTGATCTCAATTTTGCGTTCAAGTTGCAGAAAAATGTTTAACATAAAACATACTTACATACATGCATATGTCTGTCTTCCAGTTTGTGTGTGAATTTATAAGCTTTGCTTAATTTTTACCGTTTAACGCAAGTTGACATAAGTTCGTTAACAGCAGCTGCCGTCAGCAGCAACTCTAATTCTAAGCTATTATAAACAAGAACAAGAACAGTAGCAGCAGCAGCATTAGCAGCGACTGCAGCAGAAACAGCGACTGCAGCAGCATTAGCAGCGGCAGCAGTAGTAGCAGCGACTGCAGCAGCGACAGCGAGAGCAATAATTACATGCAGCTGGCTCAGCGCCGAGATCTTTCAGTGAAGGTCGTGACGTTACAGCTGTTTAAAACAGCAGCAGCAGTAGCAGCAGCGGCGCGCGCGCTTAATTAAAATTGAAAAAAAAAATAAATAAAAAAAAATACAGAAATCAAAACTCGAATTTGCACTTTTGCTGTGATTTCTTTCCTGCTGCTACTGCTGCTGTAGCTGCTGCTACTGCTGTTAGAGTTGTTAGTGTACATTTTGGTTGTTAATCATAAATAAAGTGAACATTGCCGGCGGCTGTGTCAGTCAGTTTCCAGTTACATCTCAAACGAGTCTGTTGAACTTCTCACGAGTATAAAATAAAATATAATAATAAATAAAAAAAGAAGAAGAAAATAAAGATGCAGCAACAAGTTGTACAATTAATATTCATTATATGTCCAATAATCTTGTCGCTCTGCGATGCAACGGTAAATGTATAGCGCTGCTAGATAACTGTTAATATTATGCAGAAAGAAAATTTTTGAATAAATTTTAATTTATTTTTACTTTCCAATCATTTTTATTTATTTTTATTTTTTTTAAATTAAATATTTTTATTTTTTTTTTAATTTTATTTATTTATTTTTTTTTTTTTTTAATTTCATTTATTTCAATTTATTTTTTTATTTTTCCACAGATGTCATATAAAATTGAAGCACTACCCGATAGTTTGGTCAATCTTGGTGAGGGACCTCACTGGGATGAAGCCAGACAATCCTTGTATTATGTGAATATCGAAGGCGGCAATTTATTGCGTTACGATTACAAGCAAAACAAAGTGTATCGCACTCAAATTGAAGGTGAAACCTTAGCCGGATTTGTATTACCAATTGCTGGTAATAATCAAGAATTTGCTGTCGGTTGCGGGCGACGTGTTGTCATTGTCAACTGGGATGGCATCTCACCGGTGGCCAAAGTTGATCGTGTACTCTTTGATGCACAGCCAGAATATAAAGATAATCGTTGGAATGATGCTAAAACTGATCCTCAAGGACGTTTCTATGGTGGCACTATGCGTTACATTGGCGATGAATTTGAGCATCGTCATGGTGAGCTCTATAAATGGGAAGCTGGCAGTAATTTGAGCGTAGTTAAAAGTGATGTTGGTATCTCCAATGGACTTGCATGGGATGTGAATGCTAAGAAATTCTATTATATTGATACAACGGATTATGAAGTGAAATCATATGATTTTGATTTTGCCACTGGTAAAGCAACAAATCCTAAAGTGATATTTGATTTACGTAAATCAAATCCTAAGGATAATCTATTGCCTGATGGTATGACTATTGATACCGAGGGTAATATTTATGTATGCACATTCAATGGTGCAACCATTTTCAAGGTTAATCCAAGGTAAATTTATCGATTTTAATTACAATTTTATAATTAAAAAAAAAAAATTGTAATTTCTTTTTCTAATTTTCTATTTTATTTTTTTGATAGCACTGGCAAAGTTTTACTGGAGATTAAGATGCCCACCAAGGAAATCACTTCGGTTGCATTTGGCGGTCCCAATTTGGATATACTATATGTGACAACAGCAGCGAAACCTAATCTGCCAGCACCAGCTGGTACCACATATAAGGTGACTGGCCTCAATGCCAAGGGCTATGCCGGCGTCAGTCTAAAGATTTAAATCTCGTAACGTAATTATAATAATTACAAAAATATTGCGATTGTCAACTATAATTTTTCATTATTTTTTTTTCTGTTTTAATATACTTTTCTTTTTTTTTTATATATAAACTGTAAAAATTCACATATAAAATTATACAAATAAATATATATATATATATATATATATATATAAAAAAATGAACAGTAAAAAAAAAATAAATTAAACTAAACATAAAAAATACAGCAACAATAATAATAAAAAAAAAAACTAGAATTACAGGCAATTTTTTTTAGTATTTCGTTTAGTTATTGATAAAGAAAATTGAGTGTTGTGGGAACTTGACATTGCCGGGTTAAAAGTGACGCGCAGCTATAGGTTTGTATTATTATTATTATTATTTATCAGGCCTTCACTCAAGTGGCAAGCAAAGGCAAAGCCAAAGGCAAAGCAATCTCTTAACATTAAAGTAGAAAAATAACCTTGGACCAGTTGGCGGTCAGACAAGATATATATATATATACATAGCATATACATATATATATACATAGCATATATATATATATACATAGCAAGATTATGCTTTGTCTTTGTTTTTAACTTTCTGCAGCTTGACTTTGCTCTACATAAATATAGTATAACTCATGATTATACCCGGTACCCATAGACTAAATGTTTGTAACGCCCATAAGTAGGCGTAGTTGATTTCATATTCTTGTTTAAGGATCAACAGTCGAGTTCACATGACTGCTGCTTAAAACATTGATTTTATTTTAATTTTCTGCTTAAATTTAAATTGACATCGACGTTTCTTAATTCTATAAAATATTATAATTAATTACTTAACTTTTTTTTGTTTTGTTTTAATGCATTGTAAGAATGTAAAATTAAATTATCGCATAGAATTTTTTGTTTGTTATAATTATCATTCATCATCATTATCATCAGCCTCAGAATCTAAATCATCACTTTCATCAATATCTTCACTATCGCTGGAACGATTTAAGCGTAGCATCTCTTGAAATTCATGTACACGTATCTTTTGTGGCACTATTTGCAATAGAAATTCCATATTCTTATTTTTATTGACCAATTGCGCTAGATGCTCATATTTGAGCGTTTCACCAGCTTTATTCGTGCATGATGCCTTATATGCCTCACGTGCAAAATGCTGTACAAATAGTTCGGTACATTTCGTTATTAGAAAGACAACTTCACCAGAAATCTGTCCAGTGTCCATGGAGCTCTTCATTATGGTACGCACACGGCTAACTGGTAAAAATGTTTCAGCGCTTGCTTTGCGTTCTTCTTCTGGTTCTTGCATTCTAGTTTGTTCCATATTATATTTGTTGCTTTTGTGTTTTCTATTTAATAATTGAATAACTTTATTTTTTTTCTTTTTAAACACTTGGCACTTATTTTCTTTCTATTATATGTACTAGCATTATTTCTAGTTATGTTTTATTTTTTTTGGCGCTAAAAGCAATGTGTGTTGACCGATAGACTTTTTTGTTGTTTTGCTTATCTTCGTACATGGCGTGCAATCGGCAAAACAAATAATAAATATAAATTCTTATCGAATGCGTGTAATCGATATTGTGGGCTGAAATGGTCTCATACTCTCTCAAGCGACGTCTGTATATGCTGTGCAGCCCTGGTCACTGTCATATGCAACACTGCGATTTCTTTTCTCTGCCTCCTTTTTGGGCAGTTGTTTCGTGTGTTGACCAATAAATTTTTCGTACGCAGCGTATATATAAATATATTTTTTTTTTTGTTGAAACACTTTTTCAATTATAAAACCATAAAATACGTATTTAAAACGTACAAATCGATTGTACTGTTTGCGTAGCGTACAACATTGAACGAAATAGTTAATAACATTTTATGTAGTTAACGTAAAACACACACGTACTCAAAGAAAAAAAAAAAAAACAGCAGGCACAAAAAGGCGACAACGAGCGAACACTGAAACGTGAATGTGAATTGTGAACGTGAATGTGAAAGCGAATGCAAATCCGCGGCAAGGAAGTGCAACAGCAACAATACAACAAATCACAACGATTTATATACAAATATAAATACACAAATATATATATATATATACATATATATAAATAATATTAAACTTTATATATGTATATGTATATTGTGTTGCCGCAACGAGCAGTGTAGAAACATTAGCATATGTTGCTATTATAAACAACAATTTGAAATTGAGCGCAATTTTGCCAAAAATAACAAATCATATTTTAAAATTACAAATGACTTTCATGTCAATTGTGTCAACAATTTTCAAACAGTTATAAAAACAACATCAAATAACAAACAACTTCAATCTCACAAAAAAAAAAAAAAACAGCAGCGGCAACTGGAAAAACAACAGCAAGCGAAACAACAAAAGTAACCAATCAAACAGCAACAGAGCAGCGACAGTAACAAAAGAAAAAAAAAAAAAAAAACCAATTGCATTTTAATTGCAATACTCCGATCCACAAGAACAACAACAACAATAGCAAGAAACACATTTATATAAACATATAAATAAATATAAATATACATACATACATACATACATACATACATACATACATACATACACACACACATTAAATTGACAAGCAGTTGTGTATCACATATAATAAAAAAGAAAAACGTAAATATTATATTATATCGGCATATCGGAAATTATTATACGAGAGAGTTGCAGCCAGCAGCAACAATCGTCGTCCACATCGCCGAACATCGAGACAACAATTAAAAATGGCTGCTGCTGCTGGCTCCGCCGTTGCCGTTGTAAATGCAGTCAACGATTGCTTCAGTATCGGCTCCACAGTGCTCTGCACGACATGTTTTAAGGATGAAGTTGAAGGCGAGGTGCTCGCCTTTGATCATAACACAAAAATGCTTATATTGAGTATCCTTTTTTTATATAAATATAACAAATAATAAGACGACAGAACACACACACACATACACATACACATGCATACATGTGACATCTTCTGCTGATGTGATGATCGCAAAGTGAAAGTTTTTCTTTGTTGTTATCATTTTCACATTTATATAATAACTTTTTCAATAATTATACATTTTTTTTCCTATTTGCCATCTTATTGGTTAATCTTACATCGTATAATATTATCTTTGTGCTACCTGCGCCTGTGTGCCTTGTGCCTCTCTTCTTTCTCTTTTCTCTTTCTCAATTTCAACTTTATAGAATGTCACTCGAAAACGGCTGAGGAGCTAAATGATGTCTATGTGATGAATTTATCGCTGTGCAGTAATGTGCAAGTGATTAAGGAATGCAACAATGGCAATTTTATTGATGATCCGCAAAAGCTCAATCTGGAACAGGTATATATATATATCCTTTTTTTTTACTTGAATTATCTGTTGTATTATAATATTTTATTTATATATATATATTTTTTAGGTTAAAATGCGCCTACGTAAAACAGTTGAGAGACGTCAAGATTTTCTCAAGTCCAAAAATGCTGATGTTAGTCCAGAAGCACAAGAGCTCTATAGAGCGATAGCAAAACAACTTGGGGTAAAAATAAAAAATATATATATATTATTAAAAATTATAAAATATATATAATTGAAATTATTTTTTAATTTATAATAGTACCATGAAGTCTCCTGGCAGGGACAAAATATACAAATCTTAAATGAAGTTACCGTCTCGCCGCCATATCGGGTCGATAATGTTGTATCCAGTTCGGATAATGTTACTTCATGTAACTATATTAAACGAATTGTAAGTAGCTCTAATTAATGATATTAATGACAAAAATTTTAAAACTTTTGTATATTTATCATATTTTTTATACCCGGTTTACCCATAGAGTGTACCAAGTGTAGTATGTGACTTTCTGATACCAGCAAATTTTTGTAATGCTTATAAGGAGGCATGACCGACATCCATGAAGTATATATATAGCTATATATTTTCTTGTTCAGGATCAGTGGATGTTCAGTCTATATGAATCATGTCCGTCTGTACGTCCGTACATCTAGATGTCGAAAAATCATAGAGCTCGAGACTTTATTCTTTATTGCAAAATACTAGTAGTAGCTCAAATTTGCTTTAAATTTTTGCCACGCCTACCAGCGCCTTAAGAAATCGATGAAGTTTATATAAAACAAAAGCACTACAGGCATAATTTTAAATAATTTTTTGTAGACGATCGACATTACAGATCGGATCATAAACATAGAAATTATGCAACTTTCAACTTTTTGTTGGGTGTGCCGAGCATCATGTAGTCTAGCACTTTCGATTATAGCTTTCCTTTATGGTTATGTATATTTCTCATATATATATATATATGTTTTTTGTTTTTTTTATAGATAAAACAGTTCTTCAATACGAGACCTTCAGCGGCTCAGGAAAATTCGCATGCTGCAGCAAGCACTTCGTCGGCATCTGTTTCGCCAACGTCTTCATCTCTATCATCGAGTAATGCTGCTTCAGGATCACCGGTTCCCGCTAACTAAAACAAAAACAAAACAAAAATATATATATATAATTAAATAAAAAGAAAAAAAAAAAACAAATACAATATGCTTCTGATTGCATATGATAATGTTTAGCAGCTGTGTTGTATGTGTGGGGTGGAGGGAAGGGGGATAGCAAGGGGTACAATATTTTTTTTTTTTGTAGCGTGTTTACATAAAGTAAATATTTACATATGTTATCGCTAGAAAATGTTGTGGAAAAACGATAACAATTATATCGCCGCTGATTGGCACATTTTTCTTAATTGTTATTGTAATGCAAAAAAAAAAAAAACTAATTTAAATATTAATATAATTTATTTGTTAAATGAAAATTAATTGATTTACAGTGTACAAGTGATATTAAAAGTTTTTTAATTATCGAAAATATAATGGCGCAAATTATGTATCGATAATTTTAATGCCGGCAACGTTGACATACGAATGTTATATTTACATGCGGCAACCTGTGAGTGGCAAACTGTATGAAAAAGAAGAAGCAGCAGCCGCGTTTACCTAGACGTTTGGCAATTTTTATCGCGAAAACAAGTAAATACAAATAATTAAGAGAAACACGCATCAGAAATGGAAGATGTTCAAAAACATAGCGTACATACGCTAATATTTCGTTCACTAAAGCGCACACACGATCTTTTTGTATCGGATCAAGGCAATTTACCAGATATCGATGACCGTTTGTGGGTACAAAAAAACACATAAAAAAATTCTGTATATATTAATTATATTTTTATTTTAGAGAAAAACTGCGACGTTCCATCAAGGCACGAGACTCATATGGCGGTGTTATGAATCAAGTGAAAGAACAAGCGGCGGCCAAAAAATTAGCAGCCATTGATGTGGATAAAACGTTGGCAATAACAGATGGCGGCACCACAGGCACAGCCAATGGCAACACAGATGCAAGCACAGCTGGAACAGACAGTGTAGTACGATATAACAAGGATAAGCAACCCATTGGCAATGCTACCTCGCTGGTGCGTGCATCCATGCCAAATAGTGCTGGCAGTGCACCAAGTAATGTTCAGCTAATACCAAAGAAGGCGCCAACAATACCAAAACCCAAATGGCATGCACCATGGAAACTCTCACGTGTCATCTCTGGCCATTTGGGTTGGGTACGTTGCATTGCTGTGGAGCCGGGCAATGAATGGTTTGCCACTGGTGCCGGTGATCGTGTTATTAAAATTTGGGATTTGGCCAGTGGCAAGCTAAAACTATCATTAACTGGACATGTAAGCACTGTTCGTGGTGTGGCAGTCAGTGCAAAACATCCGTATCTATTCAGTTGCGGTGAGGATCGACAAGTGAAATGTTGGGATTTGGAATATAATAAAGTTATACGACATTATCATGGACATTTATCGGCTGTCTATTCGCTGGCATTACATCCCACTATCGATGTACTTGCCACATCGGGACGTGATTCTACAGCACGTATATGGGATATGCGCACTAAGGCAAATGTTCATACACTAACCGGTCACAGTAACACAGTGGCAAGTGTTGTGGCACAAGCAACAAAACCGCAAATTATCACCGGTTCACATGATTCCACCGTACGTCTCTGGGATTTGGCTGCTGGCAAAAGTCTTTGCACATTAACAAATCATAAGAAATCAGTGCGCAGCGTTGTCCTACATCCATCACTATATATGTTTGCATCTGCATCACCAGACAATATCAAGCAATGGCGTTGCCCAGAAGGAAATTTTGTACAAAACATATCGGGACATACGGCAATTGTCAATTGTATGGCAGCCAATACGGATGGTGTACTTGTCTCTGGTGGCGATAATGGTACCATGTTCTTTTGGGATTGGCGCACTGGTTATAATTTTCAACGCTTCCAAGCGCCCGTACAGCCAGGCTCCATGGACAGTGAAGCTGGCATCTTTGCCATGTGCTTTGATCAATCTGGCACAAGACTTATTACAGCTGAGGCGGATAAAACGATTAAGGTTTATAAGGAGGATGATGAGGCCAGTGAAGAAACGCATCCGGTTAATTGGCGGCCAGAGTTACTCAAACGTCGTAAATTCTAGGACAAATATAACCATTTTTTTAATATATGCTAAACAAAAAACTCAAATAATATAATGAAAAAGAAATTTAAAAAAAAAAAAAATTTTTTTGTGCTCTTTGCGGCTCTGTTAGAAGATTGGGAAGATTATATAGAACTTTGAAGAGTGCTAAATAATAGCAAACATATAAATAAAGCTGAAAAACAAAGTTGTTTCCGACATGCCCAAGATTTTATACACTTGCAGCTTAAAGTAGAGATTTTCCATACAATGATCGCTATGACTATTCGTCGTTGTATAGAAAACATTATTTCCTTGTGCTATACGACGGAAACTAACAGTATTCATTTTTAGTAGTAAATAATATATATTGGTCATATTTAAAAAAAAAATCGGACAACTATATTATATAGCTATCATACGAGGCTGCATAGTCATAGGATCATTGTATGGAAAATCTCTACTTTAAGCTGCAAGTGTATAAAATCTTGGGCATGTCGGAAACAACTTTGTTTTTCAGCTTTATTTATATGTTTGCTATTATTTAGCACTCTTCAAAGTTCTATATAATCTTCCCAATCTTCTAACAGAGCCGCAAAGAGCACAAAAAAATGTTTTCTTTTTTTAAATTTCTTTTTCATTATATTATTTGAGTTTTTTGTTTAGCATATATAAAAAAAATGGTTATATTTGTCCTAGAATTTACGACGTTTGAGTAACTCTGGCCGCCAATTAACCGGATGCGTTTCTTCACTGGCCTCATCATCCTCCTTATAAACCTTAATCGTTTTATCCGCCTCAGCTGTAATAAGTCTTGTGCCAGATTGATCAAAGCACATGGCAAAGATGCCAGCTTCACTGTCCATGGAGCCTGGCTGTACGGGCGCTTGGAAGCGTTGAAAATTATAACCAGTGCGCCAATCCCAAAAGAACATGGTACCATTATCGCCACCAGAGACAAGTA
>JBAMBR010006644.1:0-11687 GCA_037044475.1 Zaprionus obscuricornis | reverse complement strand
TTCAGCACAAATTTTAATAAATCGACTAGCACATACACTAACTTAATAGAAATTAATATAAATTTTATATAAGTTAAAAAAAAAAATTTTAAAATAAAAAAATATAAAAAAAAATAAAATATACAAAAAAAAAATAAAATATATAAAAAAAATAAAATATACATTAAAATAAAATAAATTATAAGTTGAAATAATTTGTGTATATTAATTTTATATTCATATTTTATATGCAGTATATTAAAATATAATATATCTACACACATACAAAAAATTTAGCACAAATTTGAAGAAATCGACTAGCACATACACTAACTTAATAGAAATTAATAAACATTTTATATAATTTAAAAAAAATTTTTAAATAAAAAAATAAACAAAAAAAATAAAAATTTACAAAAAAATAAAATATACAAAAAATAAAATATACAAAAAAAATAAAAAAAATTATAAATTTATAAATTGACATAATTTGTGTATATTAATTTTATATATATATTTTATTTGCAGATATAATATATATCTACACACATACATAAATATATGTTGATGTTGATGTTTATTTTTTTTTTTTTTTTACACAGCTCTTTGGGCTGGTCTGCAGCGCAACCTGTTTTATGGTCAATTAGCAAGCATTGGACTAGGTCAGTAGTCTAAATATTTTATTTTTTTTTTTCGATCACATTTCGTTAGTTTAGCCAAAGTCCAGAGCAATAGTCGTACAAATGTTTTACTTACATTTTTCCCAGCCACATTTATTATAACTGAATTTCACCTGTTGCAAGCGTCAAAGTTGCAATTACCAGATATTACCATAATTGAGATATATTTAACAACTATTAAAACTTCCGCATATATTCGCATGTTTTTTCTTCTCTTCTCTTCTCTCTTCTTTTGCATTTTATACTGTATATAGAACAAGCAAGCTCATTTTATATGCGTAAGTGCGAGTTGGCAGCATAAATTGTCAGTTAAGAATTTTGTTTTGACTTTAATAACCTGATTCGCTTCTGGAATTCTCTTAATACACACAAAGAGATGGCCGTAAATGGTTGTGAAGAGGGCGGGGGCGGGGGCAATGGGGAGTAATACTCGATAGTGCTTTCGATTTCTATGCAGCACATTCCAGTGTATATACTCGATATTGTTCGGGTTTAAGCTTCGTATATCGCAGCTGATCGCTGTTTGCTTTTTGCTGTTTACTGTCGCTGATCGTTGATCGCTGTCAGAGCCAAGACCCAAGTTCCAAGAGCCAAGTGTTCGCCCCAGCGCCTTTGCTTATACTTGTGCCCAGCCCCCGCTAGTTGTTTCCCCCCCTCTGAGTAATTTACTCTCGGCCGCCTTCGGCTTACAGAGTATGACTTGAAAACTAAACTGATTTTTTTTTTCTTTTTTTTATTGTGCTTCGTGGTAGTATAAAAGCGTTGCACGCCCTGATTTTCTTTTGAGTTGTCGTTCCGTTGCGCAGAGTCTCGTGTGCAAAGTGCAGGAATAAAAAAAAATAAATAGTCGCATAAGCTTTTCAATTTAATTGTGCATTAAAAACATTGAGATTGGTGAAAACGTTTCGACAAATATGCAAAAATTGGTGAGAAAAATAAATAAAAATAAATAAAAATAATAAAAACAAAAAAAACAAATAAAGCATAAAAAAACAATACAAAGTGCAATTAGGAACGCTTGAAATTCATAACTAAAAATTAAAAACTAGAATTAAGAATTTTGTTTAGTCAAGTTTAGAATGCAGTTACTGAAACTGGTTTTTTATTCCGTCCAGAAGTAAACACAAAAAAAATACAAATTGTGCTGCAAGTGTCTTTTTTTTTTGAGAGATTTATGTATATGATTAAATGGGGTAGCTTAATTGCAGGTTGTATTTATATACAACGTCCTTGAGCGTTGTGTTCGCGTGGTGGAATGCCGTTGAGTAAACTGAAGTATTGAATGTTTTGCCAATACAAATTTAATTGGCATTACAATATTGGCGAAAACAACAATTACGATTATATGTATATTTAATTTAATTAGTAATTATGCAGTACACACACACACACACACACACACACACACATACAAATGTATGCAATATATATTAATGCATAATAATATGTTGATGAAATATCACTTGCTGTAACTTTTGATTTACATTTAATACAATTTAATTTTTATTTCACAAAACTTCTTTAAACTCTTCTTCTTTCTCTTGCAGTTTATATTAAAAACTTCACTTTTGTTGCTGCTGTCGCACATTGCGTATGCGCAACATCAGGATTATACAACACCTGTGCCCATATTAAAACAAATCGATAAGCATAATGATGATGGCTCATATACCTATGGCTATGAGGCAGCCGATAAAAGTTTTAAAATCGAAACTAAATATCCAAATGGTGAAGTCTATGGCAAATATGGTTATGTTGATGATCAGGGTAAAGTGCGTGAGATTGAGTATGGAGCCAGTAAACGTGGCTTTGAGCCAGCTGGCAGTCATATTAATGTGCCACCACCAACATTGACCA
Organism: Zaprionus obscuricornis; assembly: GCA_037044475.1. Classification (NCBI taxonomy): domain Eukaryota; kingdom Metazoa; phylum Arthropoda; class Insecta; order Diptera; family Drosophilidae; genus Zaprionus; species Zaprionus obscuricornis. The sequence goes on along the minus strand of JBAMBR010006644.1, from coordinate 9,171 downwards.
ATAATAATCCTTATCCATTGGGTCCCAATGAACTGGATGATGGACAATATCGTGAAGATCCTGCTGTTTATTATAAAGATCAGAAATTTAATCGTCCAATTGCTGCTAGTAAATTTAGTTTGAATGATTTTGGACGCGGACAACAACAGCAGCCACAATATGCAGCAGCTTCACAAGCAGCAGCAGCACCAGCTAGATCTTATTATAATCCAACGCCACAATATTATAATCAACCGGCGCCACAGCCGCGTTATTATCAGCCACCGCAGCAGCAGCAGCAGCAGTATCAGCAGCAACCATATTATGCGCCGCAACAGCAGCAACAATATCAGCCATATGCCGGATTGCCGGAACAACATCATCCCTCATTGCGTAATCTGAATTTGTATACAGGTTCCTATAGCATTGACTATACGGGCAGAAAGTAGAATTTTATTTTATTCTTATTGAATGTGCATATAATATGTTGCTCCTCCCAACCCCCTCACAACTAGAGAGATAGCGACTGATGTCCGTTGCACGGACAAAATGTCAAAATGTTTTGTTTATTACTGCCAAATAAATCAGTCATCCGAGATATTCCATATCAATCTCCAAAATATATATATATATATATCTATATATATGTTTTGTATGTGTAATTACTAGTTATGTCGAAATTTTGTTAAATGCAGCCACGAAAAATTCAATAAACTGCCGTATAATCAACAAAGAGATAAAAAAAAAAAAATAAACGAAAAAAAAAAAAACTGAAAATTCCTTGTCTTTGTTTATAGCCAAAGTTGGATTTAGGTTTTTATTGTGGGTTGTGGGTTTTGAGTTTTGGTTCCGCTTCAATTCGATCGACTAATCAAATTGCATGAAATAGACAAAATATTACGTCAACACTTGACTCTGTGTTGTTGTTGTTTGTTTTGTGCGCCAAAGAATGATATAGAGAAAATTTTTTAAAGCGATTTAGATAATATTAGAAACCAGGTTTTGGTTATTTGTTGTTGCTGTGACTATTACTGCTATTTGTTGTTATTGTTATTGTTGTTGTTGTTGGTATTTGGTGCACTTATGCAATGGCCCGAAACCACTTTCAAATGCACCATAACCAGTTGGTCGGTCAGACGGTCAGACAGTTAGTCGGTTAGTCTGTTAGTCTGCTGGGCACTGGACATGACCAAGCAGCAGCAACAGCAACAGCAGCAACAGCAGCAGCAGCTGTTGGATCTAATGTATATAGTATACTATATATCGTTATACAAATACAAGTGCACATTTATTGTGCTGGGGCGTTTTTGGCTACATGTCAACAGTTATTAGAAGCCAAAAATCGTGGCACAGTAGCAATAGAAAATAAATCAAAAACATGTATCAAAAATTTCAAATAATTTCAATTACAATTTATTTTAATTTAAAATCAATTATTTTTTATTGATAATTAAATGATTTTCTTTGTTCTTTAATTATTTATTTAGCTATTTTATTTTATTGCTTTATTGCTTAGTCTTAGTTTTGACCACTGTGCAACTTTGGCGTAGCAATACTTGAAATATTTTCTTGGTAGCGCGCAAACACAAAGAATGAAACGTCAGTTGACTGCACCTATTAAATGCACACACACACACACACACATACACACATACACACACTATCATAAATAACAGCATGCACATATCATACACACACACAAATACTTTGTCGCATTCTTTTTTTGCAAGCATTTTATATAATTTTGCAGAGCAAATGCTGTGTGGCTACTGATGCCATGAAAGTGAAACTTGTCTGGGCGCTGCCGGGGCGTTGCCATGACTCAAGAATTTCCTCTAACAATTTTTTTATGATTTTTATTATTTTTTTTTTTTATTTTATGTTTGCATTTGTTGCTTTTATATTTTACAATATTTTGATTCTGTTGCACAGCTGCTGCTGTTAAGTGTCGGTAGCAATGGCACTTGAACCATGCATAAGTACAAGGCAAACAGGCAACAGCAGGCATTGCAACATTGCCAACAAAATGCAGCTGTCAAGCAAAGGATTTATTTGAACGTAAAAAAGAATCAACAGACAAAAAAAAAAAAAAATAAAAATAAAATAAATAAAAAAATAGAAATAGAATTTTATAGTAAGCATAAAGAAAGCTTTGATAATGTTGAAATAATTTTTGGTAGTTCTTTTATTGAATTTCTTTTTTTATATATTTTTATTTAATATTATTTTTTTTTGTAATTTTTTAATTATCTTAAATCATCCGTAAAAAAAAAATACTTGCCTTGCCATAATAATTGTCAAGAATTTTTTTGTGGCAATTTCGTAACCTTGATCTTATGCGTACACACACACAAGTCTTCAAGTCCGACTACAAGTTCACGTGTTTAATTTGCTTGCCAATTTTGTCAAGCTTAATCCGGTTTGCTTGAAATAATCATAAAAAAAATAATAAAATAAAAAAAAAAAATATTTTTTTATTTATAGATTTTTAATTTTTAATATAAAAAATATTTTTTATTATTTATTTTATTTTTATTTTTATTTTTAAATTTATTTTTAAATTTATTTTTAAAATAAAATAATTGAAATTTAATTAGGAATTTTATATTTTATATTTTAAAAATAAAATTAATTGAAATTTAATTAGAAATTCGCTCATTAAATTTGGCTTTCATATAAAATTATAGATAAATTCAATTTTACCTGTTTATTGACTTTTTATTAAAAATAAAAATAAAAAATGCTTATATATTTTTTTATTTATAGATTTTTAATTTTTAATAGAAAGTATCTATTATTTATCTATAATTTTAATGAGCAAATTTATAAATCTAATTAAATTTCAATTAATTTTATTTTAAAAATATAAAAAATAAAATTCCTAATTAAATTTCAATTATTTGTATTTTAAAAATAAATTTAAAAATAAATTTAAAAATAAAAATAAAAATAAAATAAATAATAAAAAATATTTTTTATATTAAAAATTAAAAATCTATAAATAAAAAAATATTTTTTTTTTTTATTTTATTATTTTTTTTATGATTATTTCAAGCAAACCGGATTAAGCTTGACAAAATTGGCAAGCAAATTAAACTATTGAATATATTGCAAAATTATATTTCATGTATTGGCATGAAAATTCTGCTTGTACAAAGAACAAGCAATTGATGCTGCTTATAGTAGTAATGCCTTGGCAACGGTGCGTATGCGTAATGCAAACAATTTTGTCGGTTTGTCATATTGTTGTGTGTTGCATGTTAATGAACAGGTTGAGCCTGTATGTCAGGGGGCATATAATTTGCACTGTACAGATAATACATATAGAATTGAAAGCTGTCCAGATCAACCTACACACACACACACACACACACATATATATATACTCGAATACACGCCTTTACTTTACACAATTGGTATGGCCTTGTCGTTAGCGTTGTTAAGTCTCATAATGACAATGCGAGTCGTACGCAGACCACCGTTATTGTTGTAGCTATAAGATATACAAGCTTACATATATGTAAGTTATACATATATACATATATATACGAAGGCGTATATCTATCTTTCCCTATGTATATGCTGAAACATGCATTGCCTGCCTTGCAATAGCCAGGCCCAGACACGCATGCATAGAGTACTAGGAAATCAACAAAATTCCTATGGTCAGTGCCATGACGCAGTTTCTTGATATCATTTATTCTTATATATACATTGCGTATAAAGTTGAAAACATTAAAGACTTGTTTCTGGTTTCTGGTTTTCAGCTGAAGGCGGTGTCAGAAGGAAATATACTTGGCAATACGAAATGCGTGTGCACGTGAACTTGTAGTCAGACTTGAAGACTTGTGTGTGTACGCATGAAATCAAGGTTACAAAATTGCCACAAAAAAATTCTTGACAATTATTATGGCAAGGCAAGTATTTTTTTTTTACGTATAAGTTAAGGTAATTAAAAAATTACAAAAAAAAAAATTATTAAATAAAAATAAATAAAAAAATAAATGCAATAAAAGAACTACCAAAAATTATTTCAATATTATGCACAAAATGCAATACTTGTGTGTGTGTGTGTGTGTGTGTGTACGCATGAGATCAAGATTACAAAATTGCCACAAAAAAATTCTTGACAATTATTATGGCAAGGCAAGTATTTTTTTTTTTACGTATAAGTTAAGGTAATTAAAAAATTACAAAAAAAAAAAAAAATATTATTAAAAAAAAATAAATGCAATAAATGCAAAGAACTACAAAAATTTTTTTCAACATTATCAAAACTTTCTTTATGCTTACTATAAAATTCTATTTCTATTTTTCTATTTTTTTTTATTTTTATTTTTTTTGTCTGTTGATACTTTTTTACGTTCAAATAAATCCTTTGCTTGACAGCTGCATTTTGTTGGCAATGTTGCAATGCCTGCTGTTGCCTGTTTGCCTTGTACTTATGCATGGTTCAAGTGCCATTGCTACCGACACTTAACAGCAACAGCAGCAGCAGCTGTGCAACAGAATCAAAATATTGTAAAATACAAAAGCAACAAATGCAAACATAAAATAAAAAAAAAAAAATAATAAAAATCATAAAAAAAATTGTTAGAGGAAATTCTTGAGTCATGGCAACGCCCCGGCAGCGCCCAGACAAGTTTCACTTTCATGGCATCAGTAGCCACACAGCATTTGCTCTGCAAAATTATATAAAATGCTTGCAAAAAAAGAATGCGACAAAGTATTTGTGTGTGTGTATGATATGTGCATGCTGTTATTTATGATAGTGTGTGTATGTGTGTATGTGTGTGTGTGTGTGTGTGCATTTAATAGGTGCAGTCAACTGACGTTTCATTCTTTGTGTTTGCGCGCTACCAAGAAAATATTTCAAGTATTGCTACGCCAAAGTTGCACAGTGGTCAAAACTAAGACTAAGCAATAAAGCAATAAAATAAAATAGCTAAATAAATAATTAAAGAACAAAGAAAATCATTTAATTATCAATAAAAAATAATTGATTTTAAATTAAAATAAATTGTAATTGAAATTATTTGAAATTTTTGATACATGTTTTTGATTTATTTTCTATTGCTACTGTGCCACGATTTTTGGCTTCTAATAACTGTTGACATGTAGCCAAAAACGCCCCAGCACAATAAATGTGCACTTGTATTTGTATAACGATATATAGTATACTATATACATTAGATCCAACAGCTGCTGCTGCTGTTGCTGCTGTTGCTGTTGCTGCTGCTTGGTCATGTCCAGTGCCCAGCAGACTAACAGACTAACCGACTAACTGTCTGACCGTCTGACCGACCAACTGGTTATGGTGCATTTGAAAGTGGTTTCGGGCCATTGCATAAGTGCACCAAATACCAACAACAACAACAATAACAATAACAACAAATAGCAGTAATAGTCACAGCAACAACAAATAACCAAAACCTGGTTTCTAATATTATCTAAATCGCTTTAAAAAATTTTCTCTATATCATTCTTTGGCGCACAAAACAAACAACAACAACACAGAGTCAAGTGTTGACGTAATATTTTGTCTATTTCATGCAATTTGATTAGTCGATCGAATTGAAGCGGAACCAAAACCCACAACCCACAATAAAAACCTAAATCCAACTTTGGCTATAAACAAAGACAAGGAATTTTCAGTTTTTTTTTTTTTTTCGTTTATTTTTTTTTTTTTATCTCTTTGTTGATTATACGGCAGTTTATTGAATTTTTCGTGGCTGCATTTAAAAAAATTTCGACATAACTAGTAATTACACATACAAACATATATATATAGATATACATATATATATATTTTGGAGATTGATATGGAATATCTCGGATGACTGATTTATTTGGCAGTAATAAACAAAACATTTTGACATTTTGCCCGTGCAACGGACATCAGTCGCTATCTCTCTAGTTGTGAGGGGGTTGGGAGGAGCAACATATTATATGCACATTCAATAAGAATAAAATAAAATTCTACTTTCTGCCCGTATAGTCAATGCTATAGGAACCTGTATACAAATTCAGATTACGCAATGAGGGATGATGTTGTTCCGGCAATCCGGCATATGGCTGATATTGTTGCTGCTGTTGCGGCGCATAATATGGTTGCTGCTGATACTGCTGCTGCTGCTGCTGCGGTGGCTGATAATAACGCGGCTGTGGCGCCGGTTGATTATAATATTGTGGCGTGGGATTATAATAAGATCTAGCTGGTGCTGGTGCTGCTTGTGGAGCTGCTGCATATTGTGGCTGCTGTTGTTGTCCGCGTCCAAAATCATTCAAACTAAATTTACTCGCAGCAATTGGACGATTAAATTTCTGATCTTTATAATAAACGGCAGGATCTTCACGATATTGTCCATCATCCAGTTCATTGGGACCCAATGGATATGGATTATTATTGGTCAATGTTGGCGGTGGCACATTAATATGACTGCCAGCTGGCTCAAAGCCACGTTTACTGGCTCCATACTCAATCTCACGCACTTTACCCTGATCATCAACATAACCATATTTGCCATAGACTTCACCATTTGGATATTTAGTTTCGATTTTAAAACTTTTATCGGCTGCCTCATAGCCATAGGTATATGAGCCATCATCATTATGCTTATCGATTTGTTTTAATATGGGCACAGGTGTTGTATAATCCTGATGTTGCGCATACGCAATGTGCGACAGCAGCAACAAAAGTGAAGTTTTTAATATAAACTGCAAGAGAAAGAAGAAGAGTTTAAAGATGTTTTGTGAAATAAATATAACGATAATTTAAAACAAAAATTACAAATCAAAGTGTTGATTAATATTTCATCAACATATTATTATGCATTAATATATATTGCATACATTTGTATATGTGTGTGTGTGTGACTGCATAATTACTAATTAAATTAAATATACATATAATCGTAATTGTTGTTTTCGCCAATATTGTAATGCCAATTAAATTTGTATTGGCAAAACATTCAATACTTCAGTTTACTCAACGGCATTCCACCACGCGAACACAACGCTCAAGGACGTTGTAAATAAATACACTTATAAGACCTGCAATTAAGCTACCCCATTTAATCATATACATAAATCTCAAAAAAAGACACTTGGAGCACAATTTGTATTTTTTTTGTGTTTACTTCTGGACGGAATAAAAAACCAGTTTCAGTAAATGCATTCTAAACTTGACTAAACAAAATTCTTAATTCTAGTTTTAAGTTTTTAGTTATGAATTTCAAGGGTTCCTAATTGCACTTTGTATTTTTTTTTATGCTTTATTTGTTTTTTGATTATTTTTTATTATTTTTTTTATTTTTATTTTTATTTTTTTTTTCTCACCAATTTTTGCATATTTGTCGAAACGTTTTCACCAATCTCAAGTGTTAATATGTTTTTAATGCACAATTAAATTGAAAAGCATATGCGACTATTTTTTTTTTATTATTATTCCTGCACTTTGCACACGAGACTCTGCGCAACGGAACGACAACTCAAAAGAAAATCAGGGCGTGCAACGCTTTTATACTACCACGAAGCACAATAAAAAAAAAAAAAATCAGTTTAGTTTTCAAGTCATACTCTGTAAGCCGAAGGCGGCCGAGAGTAAATTACTCAGAGGGGGGGAAACAACTGGCGGGGGCTGGGTACCAGCAAAAGCAAAGACGCTGGGGCGAACACTTGGCTCTTGGAACTTGGGTCTTGGCTCTGACAGCGATCAACGATCAGCGACATTAAACAGCAAACAGCAAAAAGCAAACAGCGATCAGCTGCGATATACGAAGCTTAAACCCGAACAATATCGAGTATATACACTGGAATGTGCTGCATAGAAATCGAAAGCACTATCGAGTATTACTCCCCATTGCCCCCGCCCCCGCCCCCTTCACAACCATTTACGGCCATCTCTTTGTATGTATTAAGAGAATTCCATAAGCGAATCAGGTTATTAAAGTCAAAACAAAATTCTTAACTGACAATTTATGCTGCCAACTCGCACTCACGCATATAAAATGAGCTTGCTTGTTCTATATACAGTATAAAATGCAAAAGAAGAGAGAAGAGAAGAGAAGAAAAAACATGCGAATATATGCGGAAGTTTTAATAGTTGTTAAATATATCTCAATTATGGTAATATCTGGTAATTGCAACTTGACGCTTGCAACAGATGAAATTCAGTTATAATAAATGTGGCTGGCAAAAATGTAATGACTTTGGCTAAACTAACGAAATGTGATCGAAAAAAAAAAAAAATATTTAGTCTACTGACCTAGTCCAATGCTTGCTAATTGACCATAAAACAGGTTGCGCCTGCAGACCAGCCCAAAGAGCTGTGTAAAAAAAAAAAAATAAACATCAACATATATTTATGTATGTGTGTAGATATATATTATATCTGCAAATAAAATATATATATATAAAATTAATATACACAAATTATGTCAACTTATAATTTTATAATTTTTTTTATTTTTTTTGTATATTTTATTTTTTATATATTTTATTTTTTTGTATATTTTATTTTTTTGCATATTTTTTTATTTAAAATTTTTTTTTTTAACTTATATAAAATTTGTATTAATTTCTATTAAGTTAGTGTATGTGCTAGTCGATTTCTTAAAATTTCTGCTGAATTTTTTTGTATGTGTGTAGATATATATTATATTTTAATATACTGCACATAAAATATGAATAAAAAATGAATATACAAAAATTATGTCAACTTATAATTTATTTTATTTTTTATATATTTTATTTTTTTTTGTATATTTTATTTTTTTTGTATATTTTATTTTTTTGCATATTTTTTTATTTAAAAAATTTTTCAACTTATATAAAATGTTTATTAATTTCTATTAAGTTAGTGTATGTGCTAGTCGATTTCTTCAAAATTTGTGCTGAATTTTTTGCATATAGTATAATACTGAAATTGAAAAAAATTAACATTTTAAAATTGATTATGCAACTTATGCAACAACACATACGCAATGCATATATAATGATTCTGACTGGTTTCTGTGACACTTTTTTAACTTATGAAATGATTCAATCGTCTGAGAACTTCATTTTAAAATAATGTATAACTTCATTTAGTAAATAAATTCATCGTTAGCTTTAAAACTAAGCAAATTCTGCAAATAGAAATTTAGCTGGTACATAGGCAAATATTTTAGTGAAACGATCAAGTAAAACCAT
>JBAMBR010006642.1:0-35278 GCA_037044475.1 Zaprionus obscuricornis | reverse complement strand
ATTGATTTTTCAAATCAAATATATTTCAAATATATTTCGAAGTATTTATTAATACAAAAATATAAATAATAATAATAATAATAATAATAATAATGGGACCTTTAAGAGTGTCCCACATAATTTTGATATACAAACATTTATCAGTACTCTACTTCCAGGATATTATGAGAAAATTGTATTTTATTTTTTGTCTTTTTTGAGAAATTTAAGAACGAATATTAAACGATCAATTGATATTTGCCAATTTGAAAAACGTAAAAAAAAATTGAATTTAGAATTTTAGCATAGATTTTTTGTTTGTTTTTTAAGAAAAAAGCATTTGGTTTTCAGAAGTAGAAAGAAATTTGAGAATATTGTATTGATAAATAAAGTGTTATTGTTGTTGTTATTGTTGATGGTATATTTGTTGTTGCTGTTGTTATTGTTGTTTGTTGTTGTGATAGCAAAGCGAAAAACTGTGAAAATTGTGTGTGAATGGTGTAAAAAGAGTAAACTGAAACCAAATGCAATTTCAGTTAACTGTCTTTTTTTTTTTTTTTTATTTTTTTGGCTTAACGTTTTGAAAGTTTTTTCTTAGCCAAAAATCAAAAAAATAGGAAAAAGGAAATTTTATGAAAAAAATTATTCAGAAATAAAGCAATTGTGTATGCACTTGAGTGTGTGTGTGCGTTAGTGTGTGTGTGTGTGTGCCGTATGCTGTATGGAAATTGGTTTATTATTATTATTATTTTTTACTTCTTTGTTCTACTTGATTGATTGTTTTGATTTCTTTTTTTTTTTTTGGGTTTTGATTTCTGTTTTGTTTTGTTTTGAAATATTTATTCTTATATTGTGTGTGTGAGAGAGAGAAGAGAGTGTGTGTGTGTGTTTGTGTGTTTTTGTTAATTTGTTTTCGCTAGATTTTGTTTACCCAGTAGACTGGCAAAGACCATAACGAAGCATGTTCCCAGATAGACGTCAATTGATTTGACGTATGAAATCTTTGGCAGCGCTGCGTTTGTTGACGACATCAATGTGGTCATTGTCAACACGGTTGTCACACCGAGCGCCACACGCGCCGGCGTTGCATTGCGATTGAGCCAAAATGATACCCATGATATAATAACGATCAGTCCAGAGGGTATGTAGATTTGTATAAGATAATAGCCCATCGAGCGCACAAATTGAATTTCGCAGGCTAAACGCGAATAATTGCCTGTCAAATTTCAAGCGCATATAAATAATTTTATTTTTTTTTTTTTTGATTTTTTTTTTATATATTTAGTTTTGTTTTTGTATAATTTTTTTGTTTAGTAATTGTTATTAAATTGTTTAGATTTTTTGTTTTTAGGTTTAATATATAGTACATATTGCATAGACCGAGCATATACATATGAAAAGAGAATGGGAGAGAAAGAGAAAAAAGAGAGCAGAGTATAATAATATTATTAGTAAATGTTATTTGTTAAGAATTTATTGTTTTTTTTTTTTTTTCTTCATTTGTATTTTTTTTTCTTTAAATAAATATTTTTTTTTTTATATATATTAGTAACAATTATTTATAAGTAACAAAACTTTCAAAACGAAATATGAAAAAAAGTTGGGAAATTAAATTTATAAAGAAATAAAAAAGCATTTTTTTTTTTATTATTATTATGAGCGCATTTCAACTTGAGTTACGATTATTGCAATAACAGTAGATATATATATATTTATGGCATAGTATACCTATATATATATCCACAGAATAGGTTAGGTACAAAATAAATAAAATGTATGTGTTTTTATGTGTTTTATATATTTGCATTACTGTATGTGTGTATGTGTGTGTGTGTGTGTGTGTATGAGTGTACTTAAATAGTAACGAAATTACACCTAAATGTTAAATAAAGCTCATAAAAACAAACTGAACATTTCGATAATTGGCTCTGCAAATTGTATTAATCGCTATTAATGTTTTAATTAGTGCTAATTTTATATGAAAAAATACTTAACGTCGCAAAACTGTTTATTTAGTATATGTAAAAAGTAAAAGAAAAAACTAATGAGAAAAACTAATGGTAATGCAAACACCTGAAATTGAGTGTATGAAATATGAAAAAATATATAAATTATATGGCAAATTATATGAGCAGAGCTAATCTAAGGCCCAGTTTTTATTTGTATTTTGTATATATATATTTTTTTTTGTTAGTTTTTTTTTTCACCTAATAGAAACGAAATTTGTAAAGATGAGAGCATGCTTGGGAGGGCGTCTTTATATTTTGTTTTTGTTGTTTGTTTTTTTTTTTTTATATATATATTTAATTATATATAAATATAATTTGTTGTTTTTTTTCATTAAGATTTTGGTGTTTTGCTATTTGAAAAAAAGTAGTAGTAGTAGTAGTTGCTTTATTTTTTAAGTTTTAATATGCTTTATGATTTTAGTTTTATTTGTGTAAATTTTTTATACAATATTAATGTTATTTCTGTATTTGTTGTTTGTTATTTTTAATTATCTTTTTCGTCTATGCTAATGAGTATTGATAAAATTTTCAATTTCAATATTTTTTTAAAATGTATTTTCAATATATATATATATAGATATTATTTATTTTTTTTTTTTATTATTTTCAATAATAATAATTGCATTGTAGTAGAAACTAAATGTGATCAGATAATAAGATTAACTATATAGTAATTGTAAGAATAGTTAGTATGTGTATGTATGTGTGTGTGTGTGTGTGTGTATGTGGCATTTTGGAAAATATAATAATAATAATAATAATAATAATATTACTATTACCAGGCATTAATCGAAAAGGATGATTAAAAATAACAAACAACAAATACAGAAATAACATTAATATTGTATAAAAAATTTACACAAATAAAACTAAAATCATAAAGCATATTAAAACTTAAAAAATAAAGCAACTACTACTACTACTACTTTTTTTCAAATAGCAAAACACCAAAATCTTAATGAAAAAAAACAACAAATTATATTTATATATAATTAAATATATATATAAAAAAAAAAAAACAAACAACAAAAACAAAATATAAAGACGCCCTCCCAAGCATGCTCTCATCTTTACAAATTTCGTTTCTATTAGGTGAAAAAAAAAACTAACAAAAAAAAATATATATATACAAAATACAAATAAAAACTGGGCCTTAGATTAGCTCTGCTCATATAATTTGCCATATAATTTATATATTTTTTCATATTTCATACACTCAATTTCAGGTGTTTGCATTACCATTAGTTTTTCTCATTAGTTTTTTCTTTTACTTTTTACATATACTAAATAAACAGTTTTGCGACGTTAAGTATTTTTTCATATAAAATTAGCACTAATTAAAACATTAATAGCGATTAATACAATTTGCAGAGCCAATTATCGAAATGTTCAGTTTGTTTTTATGAGCTTTATTTAACATTTAGGTGTAATTTCGTTACTATTTAAGTACACTCATACACACACACACACACACACATACACACATACAGTAATGCAAATATATAAAACACATAAAAACACATACATTTTATTTATTTTGTACCTAACCTATTCTGTGGATATATATATAGGTATACTATGCCATAAATATATATATATCTACTGTTATTGCAATAATCGTAACTCAAGTTGAAATGCGCTCATAATAATAATAAAAAAAAAAATGCTTTTTTATTTCTTTATAAATTTAATTTCCCAACTTTTTTTCATATTTCGTTTTGAAAGTTTTGTTACTTATAAATAATTGTTACTAATATATATAAAAAAAAAATATTTATTTAAAGAAAAAAAAATACAAATGAAGAAAAAAAAAAAAAAACAATAAATTCTTAACAAATAACATTTACTAATAATATTATTATACTCTGCTCTCTTTTTTCTCTTTCTCTCCCATTCTCTTTTCATATGTATATGCTCGGTCTATGCAATATGTACTATATATTAAACCTAAAAACAAAAAATCTAAACAATTTAATAACAATTACTAAACAAAAAAATTATACAAAAACAAAACTAAATATATAAAAAAAAAATCAAAAAAAAAAAAAATAAAATTATTTATATGCGCTTGAAATTTGACAGGCAATTATTCGCGTTTAGCCTGCGAAATTCAATTTGTGCGCTCGATGGGCTATTATCTTATACAAATCTACATACCCTCTGGACTGATCGTTATTATATCATGGGTATCATTTTGGCTCAATCGCAATGCAACGCCGGCGCGTGTGGCGCTCGGTGTGACAACCGTGTTGACAATGACCACATTGATGTCGTCAACAAACGCAGCGCTGCCAAAGATTTCATACGTCAAATCAATTGACGTCTATCTGGGAACATGCTTCGTTATGGTCTTTGCCAGTCTACTGGGTAAACAAAATCTAGCGAAAACAAATTAACAAAAACACACAAACACACACACACTCTCTTCTCTCTCTCACACACACATACAATATAAGAATGAATATTTCAAAACAAAACAAAACAGAAATCAAAACCCAAAAAAAAAAAGAAATCAAAACAATCAATCAAGTAGAACAAAGAAGTAAAAAATAATAATAATAATAAACCAATTTCCATACAGCATACGGCACACACACACACACACTAACGCACACACACACTCAAGTGCATACACAATTGCTTTATTTCTGAATAATTTTTTTTCATAAAATTTCCTTTTTCCTTTTTTTTGATTTTTGGCTAAGAAAAAACTTTCAAAACGTTAAGCCAAAAAAATAAAAAAAAAAAAAAAAAAAAAACAGTTAACTGAAATTGCATTTGGTTTCAGTTTACTCTTTTTACACCATTCACACACAATTTTCACAGTTTTTCGCTTTGCTATCGCAACAACAAACAACAATAACAACAGCAACAACAAATATACCATCAACAATAACAACAACAATAACACTTTATTTATCAATACAATATTCTCAAATTTCTTTCTACTTCTGAAAACCAAATGCTTTTTTCTTAAAAAACAAAAAAAAAATCTATGCTAAAATTCTAAATTCAATTTTTTTTTACGTTTTTCAAATTGGCAAATATCAATTGATCGTTTAATATTCGTTCTTAAATTTCTCAAAAAAGACAAAAAAATAAAATAAAATTTTCTACAATTTTCTCATAATATCCTGGAAGTAGAGTACTGATAAATGTTTGTATATCAAAATTATGTAGGACACTCTTAAAGGTCCCATTATTATTATTATTATTATTATTATTATTATTATTATTTATATTTTTGTATTAATAAATACTTCGAAATATATTTGAAATATATTTGATTTGAAAAATCAATTGAAAGAACTTGACAAACAAATCAAATATATTTGAAATTATAATCAATGCTCTAACTTTTTTAACTTTCTCTCTTAAAATCCTTAACATCTTAAGCAACAACTCTCTCACACCAACAAAATATAAACAACAACAACCAACAAAACCAACCAACCAATCAACAAAAAAAAAAATGAAAAAAAAAAAATGAAAATGAAAATGAAAACTCAGGTCAACAAGATGAAAAAGAAATCTCTTTTTTCGTATTTGTATGTTCTTGTTAATTTTTCTATACATAGAAACAATGCAACTATCATCTAAGGAAAATGTATGCAAATTCATTTAGACGCGTTGCCCAAAATAATGGCACAACACACACACACACACACCATACACTCACTCACTCAACTACTCACACACACACACACACACACACACACACGCAAACAAATAATAGTTAGAAGTACAACGCCTTAAACAATCGAAGCATGCTTCTACTGCAAAAAAAATTCTATATTTAGCCTTCTACTCACCTTTACCTACTACTACTACTACTACTACTACTACTAGAATCGTAATCGTTGTAGCCGCCTCAGGTTGATTTAGTGTTCAAGCACTCAGCAGCAAATTTACACCAGACTTAATATCATGTGAACTGCATAGAAAATGCACCATGAGAGAACACACTTCAACCTGTAATGGTACCCAGATATTAATATACGCCCAGCTTCCACAATTTATAATATATGATTATATATATATATTGCAAAACTAATAATAATCAACGAAAAGCTAAGCTAAAACTACATTAAAATTAATTAAATGCAAAAGAAAAAAAAATACAACAACTCAAATTAAAATCTTCAATCTCCAGCCCAGGGTACGAGCTTAAACGAGCGCAAAAAAAAAAATACTAAAAAAAAGAAAAAAATACCAAAAAATGTTACCAGCATGCCTTGCGTCACACCTGGCTTGAGTCGCGATTGAATTGAATAAAACTGAAAACTGACAAGAAAAAAAAAAAAAAAAAAAAATGATAAGTACACACAGTACACTGTAAATAAAGTCCAATCAACAAAATAGTAGATGAAAATACTATTTCACGTACAAGGTCGACGACGACGAGTCATAAAATGAAACTCAACGTATTAAGTTTTGCCATAAATATAAGAAAAATGAATGCTAAACATTTGGATTATTAAGTTTGAGACATTTGAATGTGTGTCTCAGACATGATAATGATAAATGTTGATATGGTAAAAAGAAACTAAGACTAAAATAGACTACAACAATAACAATAACAAAGAACAATAACAACAACAACAACAACATTAAGAACATAATGTTGCTTTTAAGGTTAGGTAAGATATGTTAGATGGTCTATACTATTATTCTATTATGCATTTGCAGCTACAGCTACGCCTAACGATGCGGTAAGTAGCTCTATTGTTAGTTCTATGTGCCATTATCCACAACTTGCCAACCCCCCTACCCTGAAAGTCCCTGCCCGCCATTATACTCTCAAAAAGCAGTTCGACGAGTGGCTCATTTCTCCTGTGCTTCCCCATGCGTATAGAAATATAAATGTAAAAGTAAAAGTAAAGTGTTTTGACAATGCTTTAGTCTTGTGGTTTACTTAACTCTGCATGTAAGGACATTATTACCATTATTATTATTATAACCATAACTATTATTATTATTATTATTATTATTATTCAACAACGGATTTGGAATAATAGTAAAAAGTACAGAGAAAAAAAAAAACAAACGACGGAAATGTGTGTGTTATCCTTACGCGGGCGATTTAGTTCAATGAATTTGCATTTACGGCACGCACAATACTGAACATTTTCCTTGAATGATGGTCTCAGCTGCAGTTATTAATTTGTACATAAACCATTTGGCTTACAAATGAATTTTGTTCACTCATTTTTCAACAACAACAAAGAAACAAACAAACAGACTACAATAACAACAGCAACAATAGACAGTTACTGACTCAAGCACACACACACACACACACACACACACACACATATTACTCACATACACACACACACACACACACACACATATACAGATACAGTCATTTAGCTGCTACACTTTAATTATTCTCAATCTCTCCTTCTCTGTCTGTACTCTGTACTTCTCTAACACCTTGACACCCTTCACACATACTCACACACACTAAAAAAAAAAAAAAACACAACCTCACTCAACACTTGCTTTTCACATTTTCATTTGCCTGGCTAACGAACAGAATATGAATTTCAACAATTTTCATTTTTACACTGAAGCAAAATCATTTGCTTCATGCTGATTATTTATACCCTGTACCCAGGAGATACAAACATTTCAAACATTTCCTCAAACTGCAATTATGTATGTCTGTACGTCTGCAAACTCAGCTGAACTTTATTAACATTTAAGGAAACTGCTTTTATTTTTTTTAGAACATGGTACAGGGTATCTACTAGTTGAGCACTCTCGACTGTTAACTTGAATATTGGTTGTAACTGAAAAATCCAAAATACTTTCCAGTTTAAGCTAGGATTCTTAAACTCTTTACACAACACAAAACAAAACTCAGAAATTTCTTGATAAAATATATTTACATATATTTACTATATGTTATTCTATATATATTAAGCATATATATACATATATATATATGTAAATATCATATATGTATATATATATGCGAAAATTTTCTTAAATTAATGCCAAACAAAAAAAAAATAATATGTTTCAACCAACGCTTCATTTTCCCTCCATACTGTCCAAAAAAAAATAAAAATAAAAACGTACTTCAAAATTACCAAACTGTGCAACAACAATTGACAACAACAATAACAACAATAACTACAACTACAACAACTACAACAACAACAACAATAACAACTATCAACAACAATCATCTAAAAATTCATATGGAACGCGACCTGATTCAAAATTTGTACATCCGCCATACAAAAAAAAATAATCCTCCCGAACCGCTCAACCGTCCGTTTGCCCACATTATCAAACAATCAATATCAATATCAATATCGAATCTCTTACATTCCAAAACAAAAATCGATATATTCAAAATCAAAAATACTGAAACTGACAAATACAATTCGAAACTATATATCCAAATCATATCGCAATCATAGAATACGCCACCGTCGGCTATATGGCAAAACGAATTCAAATGCGAAAACAAAGATTTATGGCGATCCAAAAGATAGCTGAACAAAAAAAGCAACAGCTCGATGGTGTGCAACAGCAGGCCAATCCTAATCCGAATGTCG
Organism: Zaprionus obscuricornis; assembly: GCA_037044475.1. Classification (NCBI taxonomy): domain Eukaryota; kingdom Metazoa; phylum Arthropoda; class Insecta; order Diptera; family Drosophilidae; genus Zaprionus; species Zaprionus obscuricornis. Next base: position 26,718 of record JBAMBR010006642.1, on the reverse strand, counting down.
GAGGCGGACCCGGCCCGGAGCATGGACATGGGCATGGTCATCATGCCCACAGCCATGGTCATCCGCATGCGCCCAAACAAACAGTGAGTAACCGCCCAATCGGCTTTTCAAATATCCAACAAAACGTTGGTACGCGCGGTTGCTCGATAGTGGGACCCTTGTTCCAGGAGGTGAGATTCAAGGTGCACGATCCGAAGGCACATTCCAAGGGTGGCACATTGGAGAACACGGTGAACGGTGGACGTGGCGGACCCCAATCTCATGGACCTGGTCCAGCGCCTGGCGGTCCCGGTGGTCCTGGCGGTGGCGGTGGCGGCGGTGGTGGTGGTCCACCAGATGCCGGTGGTGATCCAGAAGCTGCAGTACCAGCACATTTATTACATCCGGGCAAAGTAAAAAAGGTAAAGGTAAAGATCGTATATAAATGCGGCAAAAATGATTTACAGAAATTTCTTTTTATCAGAACTGAAAATAAATATTAATAAAAAATTTGTAAATTTTCTCTCTCACAGGATATTAACAAACTGTTGGGCATAACGCCCTCGGATATCGATAAATACTCGCGCATTGTGTTTCCCGTATGCTTTGTCTGCTTCAATCTTATGTATTGGATTATCTATCTGCATGTAAGCGACGTTGTTGCCGACGATCTCGTACTGCTTGGCGAGGAATAAGTCACTAGACAACGGAGTAGCAACAGTAGCAGCAGCAGTAGCAGGAACAGCAGGCGAGCAGTGAACAGCGCACGAGACAGTCAAACTATGCAGGGCGCTGAAAAACAAACAAAAAACCCAAAAAAAAAACCAAAAAAAAAAAACAAAGGAGAAGGAAAACAAGGAGATGAAAATTAACCAAAACTAATTTTAACTAGAGATATGAAAATGCAAAGGCAACATATTATTGTTAAATACTACTTAAACAAAAGACACACACACACATATTACGGACGAGAGCAAAGGATATTGTTAAATAGAATTACGTGAAAAAAAAACAAAACCAAAAACAAAATAAAAGAAAAATTTAGCATTAAGAAAACTAAAAAAAAAAGGAAAAACAAAAGAAAAAACACGATGAATAATCAAAAGCAGCAGCATTAGCATAAATAAATTAGAAAAAAAAGCAAACGCAGAATAAAGTATGAGTATAAAATGAAGAAGAAAAAGAAAAATAAGAAGCTGAAGATGAGAGGGATACCGTGGAAACAGTCGCAAAACACATAGAACATTAAAAATAAAAATAAAAAATAAAATGCAAACATAGAAGAAATATTAAAACAAAAAAAAAATAATAGCACAGTGAATAAATAAATTTCCGAATCACATAATTCAAATTTAAATACACCCGATGCAATTGACATAAGTATAAATATATATAGTTAAAACAAAAATAAAATATATAAACTAAACTAAAAAAAAAAAAAAAAAACATAAAACTAATAATAAAAGAAATAAAATCAAATTTAAGATATTTCCAATTCGTTTTTTCAAATATGATTTCCAATAAATTATTAAATGTTAAAGAAATTAAATGAATGCCTGTACCTAAATGTGGAAATGATATTTAGTTCATAAGAAGTATGTAACTCTGAAATTCTCTGAGATATATAACTACTATTACTACTACTACTACTAGGTACAGGAATAATGTTTTTCTTGTCAAGTCAACTCATGTGCAAGTGTAACACTTGTTCGTCGGCGACTTGTTGCATTCCTATTTTTCATCTCTTATACTACTTAAAATCGCCTTTGCCCGTTACTTCCCTTAAGCAGACACTCGAATCGTCTTCCTTAATTTAGGCAAAAAAAAAAAATCAAGAAAATATGAAGAAAATAAAAAAATATAAAAACTTAGTTCTAGTTTTAGTTTGAACATGTTTATGGTTTTCAAAACCCTCTTCAGCTGCACGCACTATATAAATTATCATACTATAATTATTATTACTTATTACTTACGATAAATCAATGAATCAATCAATCATATTTTAACTACGTAACGAAACCCAAAATATAATTTTTTAATTTTTCAAAACTGACCACTTTTTAGCGCTTCCAAGAAAAATGGCCAAATTTTTTAGGAAATTAAAATAAAAATAAAACAAAAAAAAACGAGAAAATTTCAAAATATAAAATCGAACTTAACAAATTAACGAAAAATCATTTAATTAAAAGTGACTAAAAAAAATACAAAAATTAAAAAAAAAACACACATTAAATATTTAAAATTATTCGAACATAAAATCTAAAGTTTTTTTTAAAAACATAATTTGCACAATGAGAAATAATAAAATAAAAAACAAAATAAAATAAAGAAAAATTCTTATGTACAATACTTTTACTTTCACAGTCATCGGGCAAATAAATAAATAAAAAAAATAAATCAATAATAATTGATAATAAAACCAAAATAAATAAATAAATAAATCAAATATTTCGATTTTCTAACGAAAGGTTTTTAGTTACACAAAATTTTTGATAGGAAAAGCAACAAAAAATAAAACATAACGAAAATCAAATATTTTAAAATGCACACGAAAAAAAAAATCCATGTCGAACTCAACTTTTCAAGACAACTCTTTGCGGCACCATACAAAAATAAAAATAAAACTAAAGATAATGATAACAATATAGCTAAAATAAAGATGATCATGATCATGATGATGAAGCGATCAATATGAGATATATATACAAAATCGAAAATAAATAGCTATAGATTACTTATGTACACAAATTTGAATGAAACTGCCTAAGAATCTAGAGTATAAGGATCACAAATAGTTGTTTAACAATAAATATGAAATATATATATATATATACTATATATATATATATATATATAGTCGATAGCAAATTAATTAATTTAAATAATTGTATATATTGTACTTAAAAAAAAAAGAACTAAAAATAAAAAACAAAAAAAAATGGAAACCAAACACATTCTGACAAGCAAAGTAGGAGCAAAACTTCGCAAGGAAATTATGAATATAAGTATATAATTAATTAATATTAATTAATTAGCTAAATAATTAATGTAATTTAAACATTTAGTTAAAATAAATCAGTGAGCAAAACAAAACAGAAATAAAAGAAAAATAAAATGAAAACGTTCAAGCAGTCAATAAATCGATAAAACATAGAATTATAAACAAAATGCACCACTTAAATTAGCTTAGTAAACATAAAACACACACACAGACAAACAGACAGACACAAACACACAATTACACCGTAAACATATTTAAAGTTTTTGGTGAAGTTCCTCAAATGAAACACACAAAAAATATTTAGTTAAATTAAAGGCAAGTGAGTTAAAAACTAGTTAAAGATCAAAAGAAATATCCAAAAAAAAAAAAAAAACCTGGCACAAAATGCAAGCAGAAGATGAATTTTTCAAAGATCATAACACAAATATCATCAATGAATTTTAATTTATTAGCTATGATAAGAATATTGAAGATTGAAAATTGAAAATTGAAGATGATTGAAGAAGTAGTAGAAGAGTTTTGCAGATATCTTGAGGCTATATATAGTTTATCGTTTTTTTTTTTTTTGTACAGTTAGCTATAGAGCTAAAGTGCATCTGAAACATTTGAACATTGAATCATCTTAAAACATATGTATATGCGTATAATATGATAATTATATACAATACAAAAACATAAACTAATACATCAATGACAGACAGACACACAGACAGACACACACAGAGACACATATGCATATTTAATAAATATGTATAAGAAGTATATACACATATATGATATATATCTAGTATATATACAATAACATAATGTACTTAAGCACCTAAATGTAGCACGAGTTTTTTATATGTAAAACCGAAACAAATTATTTTATATACACAATAATCCCAAGACAAAAAAAAAAAGAAAAAAAAAAGAAAATGAAAATGAAAATGATAAGAGACGTAATTAAATTAAATTCTAGGCTCAATATACTGTCTAAATGGTTCGGAGAGATGAGAATATGAAAGACAAAATAGCTAAATCTACACAGTCAACAGAGATACCCGATATCTACATAGATATATATACATATAGTAATATATACCTTAATATAAACACATGGCCTAAAAACATACCAAATACATGCATAATATCTAACAAAAAAAAAAAAATACAAAAACCAAAATAAGATACTTAACAAAAAAAAAAAAATACCAAAAAAAAAACATAACCTCACTTAATAATCCAAAAAGAATATTGAAAAATCTGAGAAGCGAAAATTACTTTATTAACTTTCTAGACAAAACACCGACAAATAAAACACACACACCAAAAAACAAACACACACGAACACACTTGAAAGCAAAATTTAGCTTTTACAACAAAATTTTTGTATAATTAAAAGTCAAAAGGATCAGTTGACCTTATATACTTATATACAATGGATTTGAAATACAAAAAAAAAAAAAAAAAATAACAAACAAAAAATGTAACTGCAATTGATTTACAACTAACAAGAAAACGTAGCAGAAGAAGAAGAAGTCGTAGTGAATGGATGAAACTGATGAAAAGGAAGCGGAGAGAAAGAACACAGAAAACCAAAAATATTCTTAGGATGAAAATTTTTTCAATAAATAGTTAGAATCAGAAAACACACAAAAACAGGCAAGGAAAATTTTGCAAAAACTCGACATCAAGTGAAATCGGTGATAAAGATAAACAAAAACAAAAGTAAACTTTCAGTATATATATATATATATATATAGTACTATATATATATAGTACAGATGTCGGCATTCAATTAAACAAATTCTATAGTTAAATCAAAATGTTTATAAATTGCAAATGGATAATGCATAGGTTTATTAACTATTACTACACGACAAACCACTAACAAACAACAACAACAACAAGATGAACAACAAAACAACAACAACAAATAGCTGCTCAACGGTTTCGGAGCGTATTTCCAAAAATAAAAAAAAAAAACAAACAAACAAAAAAAATGAACGTAAACATTTTAGTTATAAACAAATAGCTGAGCATTTTAAAAGAATATAACAAAAAAAAAACAAATAAAACCCAAATGAAAAGTGAATAATATTAAATTAAGTTAATTTTCATATTCTTTTTTACTCTACACCTAGTTAAAAATAAAAAAAAAAACATATAATTTGTCAAGATTTAGTTGTATTTAAGAGAATTTATATATGACAGAAAACAAACACAAAATATTTAAAAAAAAAATAATAAAATATTAAAATAAATAAGAAACAAGAGGCAAAGCATTTAGGAGAAATAATGATAAAAGCCCTGAGAAAAAAAAATAAATTATAAAAAAAAACACAACAAAAATAAAAAAAAAAAAGAAAAAATAATAAATTATATACACAATGAAATGTTTGAAGCATTTTTGGTGCCGTCTTTTTAGACGACGGCATCAACACCAGCGTTTTATAATGAACTAAATAATGAATTAAATAATGAGAAAAAAAAAAAGAAAATAATATAATGAGCAAAAAAATATATATATATACATATATATGTATACATATACACTTATATAGCATATACATATAGCATGATGTTGCAAGTACGTGCACGATGTAATAATTACATTGTACACGTATATATATATATATATATATATATATATATATATGTATTATGTATTATTATGTATGTATTATATATACGTATATATATATATATATATATAATTATATATATATATATATGATGGTCTCAACATGAAATTCTAAAGTATTTAGATAAGCAAGAACGTTAAGAACACTTAAGAAATTTAGTTTGAAAAAGTTCAATAAGCATTAATAACACACAAACACACACACACAAATTATTATGATATGAATATATATATATAAACACACACACATACACACACGAACACACACACACACACACATATAAACATATACATTCATAAAAATGCACCAAAACATTTTTTAAATGCAATCCCCAAAAAAGAAATATTATAAAAATAATAATAATAATAATACAAAATGTTTATGAAAAAAATACAATTATTGATAGTCAGTAATCCAAAAAATGAAAAATGAAAGAAAAAAAAAAACACAAAAATAACGTAAGAAAACAAACATTAGACTTTAGCACTGTCACATACACACATCTACACATATACTATCACACACACACACACACACATACACATTCAAACATACTTATGGTTGTACACCTTATTGTAGTATTTTGTATTTTGAAATTTAATTTCTTTCTTAGTTTAATTTGACAGGCAAGTATGAAAAAATGAAAGAGAAAGAAAATGAAATGAAAAATTTGAAAATTGAGAAAATAAAAGAAAAAAAAAAAGTAATAATTATTAAAAACTTGTTAACTAATTATTAATTTGATTTGTTGCTCAAGCATCGTAGAAATGCACAATGCTTAGTGAGAACGAATTTTTAGTCCAAGTACCTACTACTAAAAAAAATCTAACTAAAGTATACCCTGTAAAACTCTGTTGAAATCTGTTGAATTCTCAGCACAATTTAGATTACTTCGACTGCTGCAGATACATAATACATAATTATCGTATATAGTTCTATATATACTATGTTTTTTTTTCTCTTTTTTTTTTTTTTTAGACATCCCCTTTGGAATTTGTTCCATAAAGATTTGAATTTCCCATTTAATTCCCATTGATGACAGGAGCAGCTACACGTATCTATAATTTTTTGTTTATCCGTCCATTAAATAAAAAGTTCCTAATTGCAATAAATGAATATTTGTTATTGATTAATTAACTCATCATCTCAGCAGCCAACAACAACAACAACAACAACAAAAACAAATACAACTACAAGAACAACAACAAACAAACAAACAAACAAAAACAACTCCCACGAAGCAGTCAATTCTTATCATAATTTCCATTTTGATTATTGATACATAAAGTTGGCCTCTCGTCAATTATAGGTTCTCTCTTCTCTCTTCTCTCACTCTCTCTGTCTTTCTCCCTTTCCATTTCATTCAAAATTTGTTTGATTTATCTAATACTACTTATTGCACATTTCCGTTGCTCAAAAATAACCAGTATAAACCCAATATAAATATCCCGAAAAATAGTAGGTAAGCGCAAGCATTATGCAACTGTTTGAAAACGATATAAATAAATAAAAAGAAAAAAAAATAAAAAACTAAGCATAAATAAGAAAAAAAAAACAAACAAATTTAAAAAAAAATTAAAAAAAAAAACAAGAAAAAAAACCATAATTTAAAGCGTAATGCGTATGTAATGATTGATCACTGATCACAAATTTTGACTGTGTTAATTTCGTTATATATATATAAAAACAAAAAAAAAAACAAACAAAAAAAAACGATGGAAAAAAAAACTAATGAAAAAATTATAATAAACAAAAATATCTATAGCGTATAAAAAAAAAAAAAAAAAATTAAAATTAAAACAAAATAAATACACACATAACAGAAGAACACGCAATAAATGTTACAAAAAGATGAAAATCAAAAAAAAAAAAAATTGAAAAAAAAAACAAGAAAACCAAATAGAACCTATAACACTAAGTTGAAGAATAAAATTAAAAATAAAAAAAAAAACAAAAATGCGTCAAGTAATGACAATGGGAAACATCCAAACCAAGAAGATAATTATTATAATATTGCAAATGAAGCGAATACGAATAAAGATATGTAAAAATAAAAAAAAAAATAAAATACAATTAAAGGAAAGTTTTTTAATGGGAGGGGGGGGGGGTCGGTTTAACACAAGATGATACTATTACTACAATAATAATACAATGATATTGCTTGAAGTATTAATTTATTTATTAGTTCTTTAAACAGAAAAAGTTCACTGATGACTTCACTGGAAAATAACATTAAATACAATACATTGCGGTATATTTGAATTAAACTGTTAATATATTTTTTTTGATATATATTTATACCATATATTTGTTATTTATTTTATTTTTTGGTATTTTCTTAATTTTTTTTTTTTGCAAATTAACTCTAATAGAGCTGCTGTCGATACTAGATAGTAAATTTATTTATTTTTTTTTTTTTTATTCATTTGACATTCAAGCATTTGAGTATTTTAATGTATTCGATTCGCAAAAAATTGATTAGGCATTTCAGGTATAGTTAATGATTTCATTCTTAAACTCAATATCAATTATTTAAATATATATATTCAACTAATTCACAATAAATTTGAAATAACAACATATTGAAAATTATCTATATGATGAGGGGGCACAATTCCTTATACAATAGATGTGCTCATTAACAATAAACCATAAATTGACTCTGAGCTCTGAATACAAGATTTGGCTGATAGAAGCATATATATTTAAATTATAATATCAATTTTCTAGAATATGCCTATATAAAGATATATATATATATATATAGATTTGTCTTAGATATATACACACATATATAGTACCATTACTTAATATTGCTCGATAATTATTATTGTTGATATTCGAACTATGAGAACTACAACATTGCGAATGTAGACTAATTGTTATTTGTATTTGTCTATCGAATTGTAATGATTAAATATCATATATATAGTATACAATTATCGATATTTCGATTTGAATTTCAGTTGGAGATGGAAAGCTTTAACATATTACAATCTAATATACAGATTAAGAATATATATTAATATATATTCATATGTAGTCAATATAATATTTGTATGAAATTTATGATGGTTTCTTTGTTATGATGATCTTTGTGTACACTATGGCATCGTTGTTTCAGATTAACTAGTACATATATATATTTATTTTTTTCTATTGGTTGTTTTTTTTTTTTGGTTATTTCCTTTAAATATTGCATATATGTATGTAAATATATTGTATATTGTATATTTTGTATGTTTCGAAGACAAAGCTGGAATTCATCTATGGGTGTCATTCTTAAATGCATACAGTATGGTTGCATTTGGTGCAACTATGTATAAGTACAATTAGTAGTAATATACCATATACTATATATTAAGTATATATAGAACGTATTATGGTGCTGTGTGCTGTCTAAACGGATAACGAACAACATTTACGTAGTCAAGAATGATTGACAGATAGACAGTTAACTCTTATATACTTGTTTCTATTTAAGCATTCGATTCCTTTAGATTCTCCAGACGTGCCAATTGATTTGAATCCAATTCCTCGGGTATACTAGCTCTACCACCGACCACTTGTTTGGGTGCCTCAATAACATCTTCAGCCTGTGCCTCACAATTCAAATCCAAATCATGGGACTTTTCACCACCCCCACCGCCGCCACCTCCACCTCCGCTAGTAAATGCATCATCGAAATTTGCATCAAAATTCGCCTCAAAATTAGCTTCAAAAGCACCATCAGCTGATGCACCCGATGTTGATTTTTCGGTAAACGGATCTTCGGCTTCTTGCAATACGGGGACATCTTCGGAAGCCGAATCGTTGCCATCCAAACTAGAATTTTGTTCCTCTACATGACAGGATACAGAAGATTCTTTGTAAAAAGTTCCACTTATTCGATGACTACCAGTTTTACCTTCTTTGACAGTTGTCGCTGCCTGTTGAGTTGTTCGTTGTTGCTTTTGTTGCAACACTTTTGCCGTTGGCTTCGGCACAATATCGGGCTTTTTATCCACCTGTTGTTTGTCCGCCTGTTTATCCACCGGCTTGTCGGCCGTTTTATCAGCTGGCGCACTTTGTTGTGCCTGTTCGCTCTCTCCTACTGGTGGGAAAGATTTATCGGCACCGTCTTCAACCATTGGGGTTGCAGCGGTAACAATTATTTGTGCCATACCTAAATTTAAAGTATTATTTGATGACCCGCCCATCGCCGCACCGCCCTCTTTCGGTTTGGTCAACTGTGGTGGCGGCATTGATGGCGGCTGTTTCCCATCGTCACTTAAATCGTCCTAACAATAAAAAAAAAAATCATTTCAGTAAATTTTGGAAATTCTTCATATAGATTTATCAAGTATATAGGAAGATTTATATAGTATATATATGTTTACCTCCATGCCAGGCTCTTGTATAAGCACTGTGTTAGCATTAAGTAGAGAGCAAAGAGAAATAATTCATTTAAGTTGATTTGTTCATTAAACTTACATTTCAATTTCAGAAATAATATAATATATATATATATTTATATATCAAGTGGAAAATCTCAATTTAAAGTGGAATTACACAAGAATCTTGAACAATTTCAATACTTATGTTCAGGAAGTTACACGTTAAAGTAAAGAAAAAATATATATAAACGATTATAAATACATTTAAAATATTACAAACAAAAAAAAAAAGATACAACGATATTTGAATACACTTATTTATGGACGTATAGCAATAGGTTAGGGATCATTGTGGTTCGACTAGGCCACATGCACATGCTTTAGATATACATTGATCTTTTTATATCCTGTACGAATATTATAACTTTAATTGAATTCGAATTTTTATATGATTTTTTATTTTAGATAAAGTGAAGAGTATTTATTTTTTATTTTTACTCTAAAATTGTATGATATTGATTGTTAGGATTGGCACAGGGTTTTATCTTTATAATTTCGTTTTATACAAAATATTTTGAATATTTTTTTTAATATTTTAGTCTCAAATTATTCATTGTTTTATAATAATGGGACGTTTTTTTTTTATCAGAGAATAGAAATATAGAGATAGAGAATTGTAAGTTTAGCAAGCAAAAATTAGGAAACTTTTTGAAAATATGTTAAAATACACATCGGTTATTTTGGCCTTTATAGACAATTAGAAAAAAACATTTACACTGAATGAAAAAAGTAATAAATAAAAGTTAGAAATTAGATTGTGTGTATATAAACAACTTTATATATATATATATATATAAAGAATAATTGTAGAATTCAAAAGCTATTACGATACCAGAAAGAGAGTACGAAATATTTCGGTGCCACAGTTATTATAAATATTTTCAATACTAACATATATTTATATATAAAGATAAAACAAAGAAGAATCTGTTAAAAAAAAAATAAACCAAAAAAAAGAACATGACAAGCTCGAGAAAAAAATGGAATCGTAGACAGTGGCATAGCAGGAAACACCAACACACAGGATACACGGTTGTTAAGCCTAAAGTACACTGTAAAGAATTGAAGTTAAAGTTCTTTCCTTTTTTAAGGTTTTTTTTTTCATATGACTGTTATCAAAATATTTTTGTTTTTGTTTTTGTTTTTTTTTTTTGGTTTGAATAAAATAGCACATTAACGGAGAAAGTGGTAGAGAATAGTTACAGTGATGATAGTAAAGGTGGTGGATTTTTGGTGGTTTGTTTATTTTTATTTTTGGTGGTGAGTTAGTTAGACGAGCTGCACTTGAAGATTAAGTTTATGGAACCTCTAGAGAATATAGAAGCAGGTATAACATTTTTTTTTGTTTGTTTTTGATTGATTTTTTTCACATTTGTGTTTAATTTTTGTGGTGATATCAAAATAAATGTTTGTACTATAGGAATGTGATAATGTGTGTGATTGATATGTAAGTAAAGAGCTTGGAGAGAGATTGAGATTTATATAGTATATATATATAGAGAGAGAGAGAGAAAGAGAGAGTAGAGACAAAAATGTCGTGTGCCACCAAAAAGTAAATACTAAGTGTGAGCAGTAAAATTACCTGGTGGAGGCATGTTAGGAGCACCAGCTCCATTGGGTATATATCCGCTATCGCGATCCTCATCTGATGGAAAGAAATAAAAAAATTATTATTGAGATTGTAATAGAAATTGATAAGAATCAATGCGTACTCACCTGCTGTATCCTGTGAGGCAAACATATCCTCAGTAATGTCAGATAATTCATGTGCATACTCTGGTGGTAGAGCAGGTGCGGGTGGCAATGAGAAACTGGGTGGTGCCATCGGTGGTGGTGACTCATCGCCGCCATCACTTAACAATTCACCCATCTCATCACATTCCTCGACAACAAGTGATGGGAAATTGCCAAATTTACCATCCAATTCACCCTCCCACCAACCATCATCGACACCATGAGCGGTTTTTGTAATAATCTTAATCTTGTCACCCTCCTCGAATGTCAACTCATCCTCAGCTGTGGCATCATAATCGTAGAGCGCAATACACCATTCCACATCGGATTTGATGCGCTTTTGTGGTGCCATAATGACCGATACCTGATCGGGTGATTGCATTGAGTCCACCGTTTGATCTTCATTGTCAACAGTATAATCGACAGATGAGAATGAAATTTGTGATCGCAATTGATTGCCTGAACTACCATTAAAGGCGGCACCGGCCGCATCCTGTTCAATATCCAGATAATTATGTGGCACATAGCCTTCCTCGCCGCGATAATTTCGTGCACGTAGCCAACCATCGCCATCGCCTTCGCCAACCACTTCGAGCTGTTCATTCTCAACAATTGTAAGTTCATCAGGATTTTGTGCCTACAAAGACCAAGAACAGAATAAGTCCAGAAAGTTTACTTAGGCTAAGAATGATTCTACTTACTGTATAGCTATAGAGAGCTGTGCACTTAAAGATTGCTTCCTTTGGTTCGGGTACAATGGGATCATCTTTGTCCTCTTCCTCTGCATCCCAATTTACTTCAGTTGGATCATCCCATCCGCCTCCACCAGCAGCACTGGCAGCTGGAGCGGCTGCTGTTGGTTGTACCCGCTCCCGTTCCTCCGGTTCATCATCGCTGTCACTGAAAGTGCGATCTCGTGATAATTGTGTCTCCTGCTTGGGCTTCGAGGTAGCAGCAGCTGCTCCACCTGTTGCTCCGGCTGCCTCCTCTTTGTCACTGTCATAGAATGAATCTGAGCTTGGATTTTCACCCTGTCCGGATGCATCGGTACGCATCGAAATTGAACTGGCCGAACGTGTCAGTTCCTGTACTCCCATAATCTCTGCCTCCTGCACCCATTCATCGACATTGATGCCACCATCACGGAGACACTGTAGACAAGCCTCTGCCTTGGCCTTCTCTGTTTCGGAGCGACGTATTTGATCACGGAATTCATCGATTTTTGTATCCAAATCGGGTCCATTGGGATCATTGGGATCTGTGCGTTGTCCAGCATCACGCAACGATTGACATAAAGCCAATTTCTTGGCATGCTCTCGAATCGATGCATTCTCCTTGACCACACGACCAGCTAAATTTTTGGCTTCCTTGGTTAAGGTCTCGGCAGCTGAATCGTGCTCTGTTGTCACTTTACGTACTGGATCATTGTCACATGCCTCGAAATCATATTGAATATGTTGCTTCAATACCGGATAGAAGAGATAGCAACACTGTAAATTATATTCCCTGGTCAACTGTTGAGCCTGATCACGAATCTTGCCGAAACTATTCTGTGTAGCCGAGCAGGTTAAGAGCTCAGTGCGTCTATGAAAGTGAAGATAATTATATAGAAAGCCAACTTTCCAGATAGTACAAAAAACAAAACCTACCCCATTAACATCAGATACTCGGCAACCCGTTCAAATACATAATTCTCCATGGTAGTCATCGTTGTCTGTAAATCGACAGTGAAGTAACGATTTTGATGTGCATTTGCAGCAGCTAGACTAAGTATATAATCATTACGTGCACCCGAAGACTTCTCCTCGAGCAATTCCTTGCGTGAAGTAACCCTGGCACTATTCTTCTGCAATGATGTGATAGACTGGAAGAATGAACCCTTCTTCTTCTTAAGTTTCTCTTCAATATCTTTGGCCTTGTCACGCACATCATGTGCACAATGTTCTTCATCAAAATATGACTTCTTAGTCTTATCCACATCGCCGACACTTAAATGCAACTCTTTTTGCACATTGACAATGCCGGACAAAGATCTTTTGGCAATTGCTAGCTTATAATCGCGCAATACTTTAGCCTCATCGGCAATCTGTTGCTGGAATACTTCAATTGCGGCCAGACGTGCACGTGCCAATTTCTCATTTTCTTCAAGTACAGTACGCCAAACACTCCACATGTTCCTAAGATATTGATAAATAAGAAATAATTAAATTGAAATTTAATTTGTAATAATTTTCAAGGACTTACCAACGCTCCTCCATGCCATCCATTTTAATATCAGGTATATTGGGTATTTTTTTATTGAGATACTGCGATGAGATCTTGAGTAAACCTTCGCTATATGATTTCTCAATAGCCGAACGTTTGATGGTAAACTGACGTATATCTTCCAATAGATCGCATTCATGTTGATTTTTTAACTGCAATTTGGCCACTTGCTCCGTGTGCAAATTCTTGAGGAATTTCACATAGTTTCCCTATGAAAAATCGCAGTAAATTATTTTTTTTTTTTTTATATATATTTATTTTGTTATCTTTTGATTGCTGTTATCTTTTTTGTAATAATTATTATTATTATTTTTATTTTGTTTTTTTTTGAGTTTACCTTGCGCGGTGGCGGCTGCATTTTGATAGCTTGGCGACTAGCACTATTTGTAGCACAGTTCTATCAAAGCAGAAGCGTTTTTTTTTTTGTTTTTTTTTTTTTTTGTTTTGTTTTGATTCTTGTCGAGCTTCAATCGAATTAGCTTTACATTACCTTAAGCAGCTGTATATAGAATATATGTAAGAGGAAGGGGAAAGGGAAGGGGAAGAGGAACAGAGACACAGTGTGTGGTGTGTTGAATGAAGAGTGGTGAAAAAAAGGCTTTAGTTAATGGATTACCAAACAAATGTTATATTATGTAATATTATTGAGCATAAAAAAAAAAAACAAAACATTCAATTAGCCAGCAACTATATTTATATATGCATATCAGCAGCCACTATACTATACTAAATAACTGATCTCTCTTTGAGCGTAGGCAGATATGCAAATTGCAGCTACAATAATTGGAATCCAATGAATTGTTTGAGGGGAAGACAAAATCAATTATTTTGCCGAACGATAAAAACTTTCACTGGAACAACCCGCGGCTGTCCCCTGTTTGTATCGATTTCTGTACGAGCTCGTCAAGCTCTCGTCAGGCTCGTCTTCTTTTCTATGTGTATGTCTGTCTGGGTTTTTTTTTTTTTTCTTTATGTTTTTGCTGGCACTACGTTTCTAGTTTTATAAATATTCTTTTTAGCTAACACTTTTTGTCGACATGATTTCTTTTTTATTTTTTGTTGTTTTTTATTTGTCTACCGAAAAATTGTTTAATTTAAATAAAAACTCTTTCCGTTAACTGAATCGAATTGCAATTTTTCTTCGTTTTTCGTTTTGATTTTTCACGCTCTCTATGTGTATGTGTGTGTGTGCGGGAGCTGTGCACTGCTCCTTGCGTACTTATCGATTACGATTTGAAAACCGTTAGCTGCTGCGCGAGAGAGAGAGAGTGAGAGAGAGAAAGAGAGCGTACGCATGAGAGCGTCAGTTGTTTCTGTTTTCTCTGGTTAGGGTAATTCAAGGGTGTGCAACTCTCTGCAGGTTCATTCATGACGTGCTATTAACTAGCACATGCGCTGTGCTTAGCTTAGCTTTAAAAAACAATTTAAAACTAACTGTTATTTATAATATTATAGTGATAACAGTACACAGGATATTTTACACTTACACTTGTATTCATTTTCAAATTTCAAAGAAACATTTTATACGCGCTTAAACATTTGAAATTATTTTATTATTTTTATTTTGAGTGCCACGCATTCAGTTATCCATCAATTACTGAAAAAACTAATCAAAAGAACAAAAAAAAAATATTTATTATACAGCTGGCCTTTTGCATACTGATAAAACATAAGTATGCTTGCACTATCAATAAGCTTTTTGAATTTTGATAATATTCTGATATTCGGCAGTGATAAGCAGCGTATGCTAAAAATATGCAACGATATTTTTTTAAAGAATAAATAAAATTTAATAAATACCAAATGTTAATAAATAAATTGCTTATCGATAATTAAATACTAGTATTTTTTAACATTGAGCTATCGAAACATTTTGTGGCATATCGATAGCGCACAGCTGTTTCACCATTGGAATGCCAACAACAACAACAACAAAATAATAAAGTAAATATGCACGTTGAGCAGGGAGCGGGGTGCGGGCAGTGGGCAGTGCGGGCGCCATACGAGAAAACCTGTTTTCAAGTCAAGAGCAAACAAACAAAACGCTTTCGGCGACGCTGTAGCCAACTGTAAAAGTGGGCCGCCAGCGAAGAGGCAACGGCAGCAGCAGTAGCAGCAGTTGTTGAAGACGTTACGCCCGAGCCAAGACTGAGATTTCACTTTTCGTTAGTTAGCAAACGAACGTAGCAGAAAGTGGAGAGAAATACGAAGCTCAGATTTAAGCAGTAAAAATAAACGTACAAGTGAAGCTATTAAAGCTATTTAGAAATTGAAAAATTGTGTCACAAAATTAAAATAGGAAAAAATGCAGCGAGCAAGTACATTGATTATGCAACAGATAGCAAAACAAAGGATGCAGCAACAGTTGCACTTGCTTGCGCGAACCACACCTGCGCTGCTGCCGACAACTTTCACTAAGCAACAGTTACAGCAGCAGCAACAACAACAAAATCGTTGGACGGCAACGTCAGCGGTGAGCAGTAAGCAGGCAACGCCACCGCCAAGACACGATTGGAATCGTGCCGTTAGCGAAGCCGAAAGGATTGTTGGCTATCCAACATCTTTTCTTAGTCTACGTTGGTTACTCAGCGATGAGATTGCCAATGTGGCATTGCATTTACGTAAACTGGTGGGCAGTGCGCATCCGTTAATGAAGACAGCCAAGTGAGTATATGGCAACTGCTATCTAACCTAGCAGACAATTAACTAAAACTAATCACTTGCAGGCATCTCTTGTACAATGGCAAGAATACTATGCAGGCTTGGGGTCTTATTGTGCTACTTGTATCTAAGGCCGGCGGTCATGCAGCCAGCATACCTGATGTGGAGCAGGATAAAAGCGCTGGCGTATTGCATTCTCAGCGTGCGCTGGCTGAGGTCACCGAAATGATACGCATCTCACATTTGGTGCATAATGTAAGTGCCAGCTTCAAGTCGTGCTCCCAATGCTATGCTAATCTTCTCATGCTTCACTGCTTTAGAGTGTCGTCAACTTGCAGTCGGGCACACAGGCAGGTCAGGATGTCAATACCTATGATGACATGTCCTTTGGCAATAAAATTGGTCTACTTACGGGCGACTATCTGCTGGGCCATTCCAGTGCTGAGCTAGCGAATCTACGCAATCAGGAAGTAGTCGAACTCATCTCATCCGCTGTGCGTGACTTTAGCGAATCAGAATTCATTGGCGAACGTGATGAACAAAATAATCCATTGCCCTTCAAGCCCGGCACATTCCAACGCCCATCGCTTGCCGTAGGCGTGGACTTTAATGAGCATGATGTGATGACACCAATGCCAATAGCACAGGTTATGGGTAATCCTGAACAGGAATGGGAATGTCGAAATATACTAAATGCTGGCAGTTTGCTGGGCAAATCATGTCAAGCATCCTTAAAACTGGCTGGCCAGAGTGAGGAAATGCAACGACATGCCTATAGATTTGGCAAACATCTGGCATTAGCTTGGCAAGCATGTCTCGATGCTGAAATCTTTCAATGTCCGACGATGCCATTGGATACTAGCTTCAGCTTAGTCAGTGCGCCAGTATTGTTTCATTTGGAACATGATCCGAGCATGTATGCATTACTGGAGAAGGGTAAACAATCAGTGGATAATATTGATTATGATAAGATACACAAAGCCATCGTTGCTGGACCGGCGCTGGCCAAGACAAAAGAATTACAATGTAAACATACGGCAGCTGCACTTAATGTACTACAACATTTTCCTGCAACGGATGCACGACAAGCATTGGAAAATATTATTTTGGCCATGCAGGATTTGTGACATGGCAATGGAATGGAAGTTAAGCAAAACGGGTTCAGGTTTTAATTAATTATAGTACAATGACACTAGCTTAAAGCGGCTTAACATTTTTAGATCTAATCCTTTTTACACCTTGATAATATTTAAGTAAAAGTTAAAAAAAAATACAACAAAATTTTTTTTTATATAATTTTAGTTTTTTTTTTGTTTGTCATACATTTAACGACTTGTGATCCGCAAGAGAATCAACTGTGCGCAACGCTCATATTCAAAATATTGTGGAAAATCCAAGGGAATATTTTCTATAATCCATGGCTTCTGTGCAGTTTGCCGCACGAAATGCTCATACATAGGCGCCACAGAATCACAATCTTCCAAGGTAAACACATAACGTTTCTCCATTGCCATATAGATGCATTTGGGCCTGCCCGACTCTTTGCCCCTTGCAAAGATATGCTCCATGACGGCAACAAAGGCATCGGTCAGCGTATCACAATAGACAACATCAGCTGCCATTATTACATCGCTGGCATCAATGGCTGCAAGCAGTTCATTAGACAGCTGTGATTTGGCTGCTAGAAAATCATATTCCAAGACTGTAACTTGACCATGCAACAGTTTGGCATTGCGTTTCACATTGTTTTGGATGAGTTGCAGTATGCAGCCAAGATTTACATCTGTGCAATACACTTGACCCGCATTATGTATGGCAGCCGCAATACTGGTAAGGCCAACGCCAGCACCTAGTTCCATTAATGTCTTAGCTGCAAATTCCTTGCGTTGATGGAACAGATAATCAGCCAATAGCAGCGCACCGCGCCACACTTGCAGTCCGACTAATTTTAATTCTGTTGCATCGGAATGTTGTAGTTCAATAATGCCACGTTTTGGACGCGGCACATCAAGGTCACCATCTTTATCAACGTATGAGACTTTTTTATCATTGTCGGTTAGCTCATTATCGTCAGGATAACGAAAACAAAACTTAGACAAAATGTGACCATCATCATCGGTCACAGGCTGATAGTTGGTCTCACTATAGATTTCCGATTTAACCGTATACATGCTGTCGTTATGTCTGCGGCTAGTGTGGCTCGTTACCCGGAACAATCACATCTAACTAATAATTTGGCAATTTGTCTGGCGTTATGCCAAAATCGTAAATATGCAAACGACATTGACAATATTTTGCATTGACAGCGTCCACAGCGACGGCAAAGTGTGACCAAATGCAAAACAGAAATATTCACCTAACAATAATGGCAGTCCCTTTGAAATAATTTTTAAAAATTGATTTATTAACATACATCACTTGAATTCACTTCAATTGATATTGTCGTACTAAATTGTAACAACCAAAAAAATAGTCATGAATTCTCTGGTCGTATTGTCATATATTACAAATTTTTAACAAATTGAAAGAACTAAATAGAGTAAAGAAAAAAATAGCAGTGATTATCGTCCATTATCGTAATAATCGAATGTGCATAAATCGATAGAAATTCAACATTACCATTTTGAGTATAACATTGACCATATTGAGTATAACAGTGCCATTTTGAGTATTACAGTAGCCTTTTTACATCAGCGTGGCAACGCAATTTTTGGGTGAAAAATTATTAAAATCGTTGTTAAAAAAAAGTGCTAAAATACAGCAGTGCTGTGCATGAAATATAACTCGATATTAAGTGAAACAACCTTTATAACACATACACTCACAACAACAATAACATCAATAACTTCAAGCTTTACAAAAGCAAATCTTGCTGCCAAAAAATTTCTTGTCCCCAAGCCTGAAAGTGTCACCGCCAAGACGTACGTGCGAAAAATGTTTTGGGACAAGGGTTATGCGCCCTCAGCCAACATAGAGGCGCTGCTGGAGAAGGAGGTTCGTATTCAAATGAATGACACAGATGAGCGCGATCCAGTGACCAACGACATCGTCACCGTCTCCGCCCCACTTTCGCATCAAACTACGCCTTTGTTTTTCTTATTTATTTCATATTTTTTTTTTTTATTTAATTTTTTTTTTTTTTTATTGTGTGCAACTATCTACATACGAAAACCACTTACTCATACATACATACAAACAAACATGCATATAAATGTGAATATCTACAAATATATATATATATATCTACATATAGAATTCGACGGTGGAGGAATTTCTTGATGAGGAAGATATTCTGCAGGAATGTAAAACGCTAAAGAAAAATCTAGTTAACTATTTTACAAGGCCCGATGTAATTAGACGACTTGTCGAGCTAATCACAACGGAACCATCAGAGGATGTACCGATGGCGCAGCGTTTTCGCTATGCGAATATGTCATGTGAGATACTTACACTGTACGTAACGTAACGCCCCCCTCCCCCACCCCCCAATGCCTATCACTAAAAAAATATTTTGAAAAAGTTTCTATTAATAATAATATATATATGTATGTATATATTTGTGATAATTGAATATAGCGGCCTGCCGTCCCTAAATGAGAAATTGCTGTCCGATGCAGAGACACTGCAAATGCTTTATTCATATCTGGAAAAGGAACCACCGTTAAATCCATTGCTATCATCGTTTTTTAGTAAAACATTTAGCATGCTCTTTACCAAAAAGCCTGAACAAGATTGGTTTTTGTATCAACATATGTGCCTACAACTTTTGGAGTATATTAAATCGCAAAAGACTTTTTTGGATTTCATTTGTAAACACTTTGATACACCGGTTATACCTGATTTAATAATGCAAATGATGAAAGATATCGATGGTGGTCAACTGAAACGCAACCTATTCGAAGTAATTATTATTAATAATATATCAAGATATATATAAATATTTATTTTATTTTATTTTATTATATATTTTTTTTGTATTTATCATTTTACAGTGGCTAACTGAAGATAAAATTGTTGAGAGACTGATTGCAATATTGCGTAATCCTCTAGAAACCGATAAACATGCAAATGTTGCGGAATTTTTCTGTGATCTAATTAATCAAGGTCGTCTAATGCGGCAAACTGAACAGGAGAATGATTCATTTGAGCCAGCATTTGAAGGCTCAAATCCAATATTGAAAACAATTGAATCCCCACAGACAATAGAAGCCTTGTTAAATGTGATTTTGGAACCAAACGCTCTAGAGAGCGCCATCTTATCAGGAATATCGGTTGTACTTACGCTTATCAAGCCCATTACTTTCACGTGAGTATAAACAAAAACAATAAAAAAAAGCATCATTATATTACATTATATATATATATATATCTTTATCTATAATTTTATTTTAATAACAGTGATGAACCAAATCCGGATCGACAGCTTTTGCTACAGAAACGTGAGGGTGAATTTCATCAGGAATTACAGGAGACTGTGACAACTGTAATAGCGCCACGCCTACATGAATTTGTTAATGTGCTCAAAAATCCACCTGTGGTATATGCTTAATTCTAACTAATAATCTATATAATTGTATATCTGAAATATATTTAAATTCCTTCTTTTTTTTTTTTTAAATAGAAACCAAATCTGGAAACAACGGCAACAGTTCTGTCGCCACCATTTGGTAAGACACGACTGCAGGTATGTTGTGTCTTTACGGCATTATTGGAGACTAAGCAAGAGGCTATTCAAAAGGCGTAAGTTCTAAATAAAATTAATAATTATACAAATTAAATTAATTCATTGATTATTACTTTCTTTTGATTAGCATCTGTGAGACGGAATATTTCAGTTTATTGCTTGATTATTTCAAGGAATATTGTTGGAATAATTTTCTACACAGTGAACTTGAGAAGGCATTGCATTTGGTCTTTAATAATGACAAATCGAAAACTAATGAACCAGATAATTTAGATGATTTCATTGAGTTTTTTATAAAATGTGCTAAAGATGCATATTCAAATGAAACTAAACGTGCCGAAGGTGGCAATGATAAGCAGCAGCAGCAGCAGCAGCAACAACAACAGCAATTGGAGGATAACAATAAGCAGCAGCAGCAACAAAATGATTTAGAATCAATAACTGCTGCTGCAATAACTTCACAAGATGAGCAAGAAACTGCTAATGTAAAGGAAACTACAACAACAACAACAACAACAACTGAGCAAAAGGCTGAGAATGTAATTGAAAATGAAAGTGCAAATGAAAATGAAAATGTAAATGCAAATGAAAATGCAAATGAAAATACAAATGAAAATGCAAATGAAAATCTAAATTTAAATGTTAATGTTAATGTTAATGCAAATGAAATTGAAAATGAAAATTTAAATTTAAATTTAAATGCAAATGTAACAACGAAAGCCGAAAAAGAAATTGAACCAACGGAACCAGCTAAAAATCTTTTGCCCACAATGATGCAAATACATGTAAGCATATTAAATGGCATGGCAAATTCCAATGAATGTTCATTGACTTTATAAAATTTTTTCTTTTATTGCAGCTAATTGCTCATTGCCGGCTGATGTCTAAATTGGTTAGTTACTGGAAATTCAATAAAGAAGCGCAGTAAGTTTTTCATTCTTTTTTGTTCTTTGTCCCCGAAAGCTTGTAATATACAAAAGAAAATCTTGCGAGTCTTATGATCGCATCGCACGACCGCTTTTTGTCTGTTCTTTTATAGCTTTTATAGCTACTTCTTGTTGCTCTAACATCTGCATATATTATAAGCAGAGCAAATCGTATCGGACAACTATATCTTATAGTTGTCTTATATCTTTTATGTAAAGCTTGAAATTTTCGGATATTTTTAGCATGCCGAATTTTAACTCTTTGCTTTTTAAATTTATTTTTCTAGTTATCTATTTATTTATTTTTTGTAAATTTATTTAGATCTGCCGAAAAGGGTCGACGTTTGGGCTATATGGGACATTTAATAAAAATTCTTCGACATATTACAAATTGTATATCAGAATCGGAACATATCGCAAAATTGATTGCCGCAAATTTTGGTGATGAAACAGAGCTAGAGCTATGGCATTCATTAATTGATGCTGAAAATGGTGAATTAACCAAAGCTATATTGCAACAAAGTAAACTATTGGCCAATTGTAATCCACATGAAAATGAACATGATAATGATGATAATGAAAATGGTAGCCTTAAAGCATTTCTTGGTGAAGGAAATACTTGGGATACAGGTTCATTATCATATAGTAATGTTTGTTATAGTGATATGGATAATGCACATGATATTGTATTTTCTATGGATAATGATCAAAATTTATTTGATCTATTTGGACAAAATATTGATGATGATGACGATGATGATGATGAACGTGGTGGCAACAATGGTCATGATCATGGCGGTGGTCATGGTATGTTCACTAAAAATTCAATCACATTAAATAATCTTGCCGCTGATCCATGGGATATGGATGTACAATTTGCCGATATAACTGGCGTACAACATGATAATAATGCCATTAATACCGGCACATCCAATTGGGGTGCTGATTTTGCCGATTTTGATGCACATTTTAGTAGCTATAGCAGTGATCTTGGCATGCCAATTACTCAGCCATCAAGTAACATTACTGCAGATTCAACACATAATCCTAATATCAATGAATCGATGTTGTCAACAAATGTGATTAGCTCAACAACAAGCAGCAACATTAATAATGATGTTCAACAAGAGGATGATATATCAATGGCATCATCGCCAATAACAGATGAAACACTTGTTGCGGCAGAATATGATAAAAATGCCAATGTTGAGAAATCAACAAGCGATAAATTAACAGAATTAAATGATATCGATACAGCTGCAACATCAATTGTAACAGGATTGCAATCAGTGTTACTTGCTGCTGGTGAGGATGATTATGAGGATGATGAAGGGATGTGGACAAAACCATTGGGTGGTGCTTCAACTGAAGACTTATCGGCAACATCAACAGCAACACCAACCCCAACAGCAAACCCAACATCAATATCAAATGGACCCAGTAAAATGGCTGAATTGTAAGAAAATGCTTAAATATAACATATACGCCCTGTTTGCCTCTTATACACTCTTATACACAATATACAGATACATAATATGAAATATATTCTATGATAATATCTATTTAAATCTCCCTTTATATATATATATATATATATATTTTATATGCTGATAATGTTATCTGTGTCTATTGCAGCAATCATGCCAACGATAATAGCAGCAGCAATAACATCGATGCTCACGATGAATTAAAAATTATAAATACATCGGAGAAAGAGCAACAAAAGTTAGATAAAGATTGTTTGGCTGTGGCTGCAACAGTAACACCAACAACAACAACAACCAATACAACTATAAATAATGCTGAAATTTCAACAACGACCACATAAATATTAAACACAAACACACAAAACTTCACAATACACACGCACATTTAAAATGCCACAGCCACAGCCACAATCTTCTTACTACTGCAGATATCAACAATTTTGTTTAGCATAAAAAAAAAAAAACAAAAAACAAAATATGTCGAAAAAAAAAAGCTATAAACATAAAGCAACAAAATACAAAAAGCCTTTGATTTGCTCTTTGGTAATTTCTTCATGTATTATGTATACATATTTATATAATATTATATAGAGTATATGCTACACACACACACACACATACTAAAACTATGATACGTACATATTATATATTGCTAGCGTTGATAATATACTTATGTACGAGCCTATATATTATATAATATATATATACACATATATATATATATATATAAGGTTGAAAATACTACAACAAAATGAGAAAAAAAAGAATACAAAAAACAATTTGTGTATTAAATATGAAGCCTGAGCCCGCCCAAGAAAAACAAAAACTAAACAAACTGAAAAAAAAAAACAAAAGAAAAGTTGAAGATTAAGTTTCGTTTATATTATATAGATTAACATATGATAAATTGGAAAAGTATATTGTTGATTCCTTCTAAAAAAAAAAAAAAAACAAAGAAACAAAAGAGAAAAAAAATAAACTTCTACTCGCTCGTCGTATTGCCAATTTTCCTATTTATTAATGTAAGCTGTATTTTCTTTGTAAACTTTTATTAGGTTTTTTTTTTGTTTTCTCTCTCTCTAAAAAAAAAAAAAATACTCTCAATGTGTTAAACAACAACAAATGAGCATTACTTAAAGTACCAAGAATAATTATTGTAAATGTTCATAGCTTGATCTAAAAAAAAAAAAGAAAAAAAAAACAAAACAAAAATAATTGTACTATACGTTTATTATTTATAATGTTTAATTGGAGACTTGTATTTATTGTATGTACTTTGAAATTGAAACAAAGCAAAACCAAAAAAAAAAAAAAAAACAAAAAAAAAGAGCAATTCTTTTCAACACATTCATACACATAAACACAATCACACATACACGCTGCAAGCACAAAATCATATGCAGGTATATGTATATGTATATATACATATGATACCCAAAACTATTTTTATTTGTTGCCACCAAAAAAAATAAATAAATACTAAATGAAAATGAAAGAGAAAAGAATTCAACGTCAAAAAGTACAAAAAAAAAAACAACAAAAAGATAAAGAAAAAAAAAACAAGAAAAACGACAAAATAAAATGCATGCATTTGCCACGACACGGATAATTTGAGCATTGTATACATATATATATCTATATATATATATATATAGAATCAAATCGCATAAACTGTCATTTTTTTTTATACGTTTTTGAAAATCAAAAAAAAAGATAAAATCCACAAATGAAATTTATTTAGACTTTCCAACAAGACATTTTAAAACGTACTTTATATATTTATAATTTTTGTGTACTATTATTATAATTATTATAATTATAATTATTATTAATATGATTATTATTGCACAGCTTTTTTGTTGTTGTTGTTGCGTTTGCTATATTTACAAATTTGTCGCCTGAGCAAAACAAAAAAAAAAGAAAAAACATTTGTGTAAGCAGTGAAAAACAAAAACAAAAAGTAAAACAAAATAAGAATTGAGAATTGAGAAACCATTATGCCATCTTTTGCTTCCAAATAATTACAATTATAATTTACGTTTACATAATAAAAAAAATCTACTTAAAAAGTTAATTTTTTTGATGTTTATTTTATACACACATTGCAGACACACACAACATACACATACATAAATATATATATATATATATACATCACATGTTTCATTTAATTTAATTTTAGTTAATTTTACACTAAGCAAAGCATAAGCTTCACATCATATATAGTATATATATATATATAAATTCTAAGATCTATCAATTGAGCTCGCGACATATCAATTTAGTACATTTTTATTTTTGTAACTGAATGATGGCGATAACCTCACACACACACATACACCACACACAAACAGATACATTGAGATTTAAAGTTATCAAGACTTGTTCAAACAAAAAATAAACGAGGCTTGTGGCATGTTTGTATGCTCTACAAATAAAACACAAAAACAAAAAATAAATAAAAAATTAAAAACATAAAAATGCTTGCACAAATTTCCAATCGCTTGCTTTTATTTTTGCAAAAATTAAATATAAAAAAAAAAAAAAATTATTTGTATGTAAATGATAAAAAAAACACATGAAAAAGAAAATGTTTATACTATCTCTGATGTAAGCTGTGATAATAAAATGAAGTTGCAGGGTATTTGATAAAAAAAAAAGAAACAAAAACAAAAAGTAAAAAAAAGAAAACTAAAGAAAAAGATAAAAAAAAAAACAGATTTAAGTTTAACAAAATAAATTCATTTCTATTGTTGGCAGAACAAGCCGCCTCTACATGCAATATACTATATAATACCAACTACTACTACAACACATACATACACATACACACACACATATACATATGCATATACGAAAAAAAGTGAACAATTTATTATAGTAGTAAAACTAGAAAGACAAAACAGCAATAAATACTG
>JBAMBR010006638.1:0-44511 GCA_037044475.1 Zaprionus obscuricornis | reverse complement strand
AAATTTTTAAATTTATAAACAAGTTTCATAGTAATATGATAAGTCGAGAATATATATTTTTGTTAGCATTCATATAAACAAACAAACGATGTATGTACCATATGTACATATATATATGCATGACAAGTTTCATTGAGAGATTAGTTTTTGGAGACAAGCTTGGTCAATAATTGTACTGAGTGTTTCTCAAGTTTTATATGAGAGAAGAAAAAATCATCATAAAGCAGTTATAAAACCAATATTCAATGATTAAATCTGTTAACAACAATTTTTAATTTTCTCTAGTAAAATGTACCGAAAACTTAAAAATCGATTTTTTTTGTTCTTTTCTGTTTATAAAATGCATTATTTATTTCTTATTAAATACAATTAAGTTTTTTTTATGGAAGATATTGTTTCTCAATAACGCCAACGGGGCCATTGCCATTCTAAGGTAAATTTATAAGCACGTCCAACACGATGGAAGTATTTTATATTACATCACTTTGTGTTATTTTCTTCAATTAGTCAATGATTTGTGCTATAAGCACGATCATTGAAACAATGTCGAGCACAACATATGTTGTAAAAACAAGAATATAAAGTTCGAACCACCGACATGTGACATTTTAATATCGAATACTCTTGAATAAAATATAAATATATTAATATATAATTTACTAATATATCGAAAAGTAAAATAATGACAACGCAAATATTACTTCACGCTTACCGATTAGTTCTCTAAAAGCAGACAGAGAGTGCCAGGTCTCCATTAGTATGTCGCAAACTACTAGACACATTTAATATACACATTTGTAAAGCTGTGAAAAGAGAGAGAGAGAGGGAGGGACGAGGGACAGAGAAATAAAAACACAAACAGGAAGAAACTTTAAACATTTAAATACATTTTTATATACATGTATTTTATTTTTCATTTTATTTCATTTTTTTTTTTCTTCTTGTGCACCAAAAGTTGTTGTAGTATTTTTTTTTTTTTTTTTTTTTGGCTGGAGCAATAAAGCCTTTGCCACCTGCTTGCGTTGCCAGGTGGTGCTAAAACTTCAACATTTATTTTTATATATATATATGTATATATTTTAACATTATTCGACCAGCCGCCATTGAGCATCAAGTATCGACAAGCATCGAGCAGCGAGTTGAGGACTGAGTGTTGACTGTTGAAGTATTGAATATTGAGCATTGGCGCCAAAGTTTCCAGACGACTATCGAATGGATTAGAAGTCTAGCGGAATGACGCTAACTGCAAGCTCATTGGCGTTTATAGCCGCTTAGTTGTAATTTTTATTATTTAAGCGACCAAGCGTCCAAGGCACACTTCAAAAAAAAAAAAAAAAAAAAAAAATCAACAATTAAAAGCGCAGACTGCGCCCACGGGCATGCTGTGAACAAATTGAGGTCAGGCAACAACGACTACAGAAAAAAAAAAAGAAGAACCAAAAAAAAAAAATAACAACAGCAGCAACAGAAAACAACAGCAACACCAATAGCAACAGCAACAACAAGAGCAAGAACAACAGGCCCAAATAACTGTTAAAAGAAAATTGGCTGCTGTTGCTAAAGGCGACCGCAAATGAAGGCAACTGGCAATGGGTGGAAGGAGAAAGGGGGGGGGGATAGGGAATGAAAGGATATGCCAGAGTATCGAGTGAAAGAAAGAGAGAGAGAGAGAGAGAGAAAGATACAAAAAGAGAAAGAGAAAGAGAGGTGGAAATGAAACTGGATGTGAATCTGGCACTTGGCCGTGGCGTACAGCCAGACTCTTGTTTTCGCTTTGCCCATAAAAGCAGCACAAAATTGTGCTAATTAACCCTAAAAGCATGTTTCACTCTACATACAAATACATATACACACACATACACATACACATACATATACATATACATATACATATACAAATGCATATAAATGTGTGATTTTCTGTAAAACTCCCTTAGCTTTTTTGTTATGCTGAAAATCCTTTTAGAATTGTTTGTGTTTATGTGTTTGTGTGTGTGTGTCTATGTCTACAAACGTTTAAAAATTATTATGCACATTATTGTTATTCATTGCACTTTGAATCCAATTATTATACTAGCTTAGGTTTTAGCCATTTTTGCTTGCTGTGCCACAAAAAAAAAAAATAATAATAATAAAAAAAAACCTGAACGTTTTGTCAACAATTTCTATTGCATGTGAAGGAATTTTATTTTTAATATATTTTTAAAGTTTGTGAAGTGGCAATAACACGCATACGACGCATTGTCCACACAATATATATACATATGTATATATATATATATATATATATATATATGTAAGTAATTAGCCGTTAAAAGCCAAACAATATACTTAGCATATTATTATAGTCGTCATCGCAGCTATTACTATGTTATTGTTATTATTATTATTATTATTATTACTGCTATTATTAGAGCCGCCGTCGCTGCTATTTTTGCTGCTTGCTGTTGGTTGCCATGCACCGCTAAAATTAAACGCAAACATTTGTTAACAACTTTTGATATGTTTGTTGTGTGTTGTGTGTTGTGCGTTGGCAGCACAACCAATGTTGTTTATATACATATAAGCATAACAGCAACAACAGCAATAACAACGAGAACAAGCAAGCAAAAGTATTTCCCATACGGAAGTGACAAACCTACATACATTTGACTCTAACCTCAATAGATCCACTTCATGCCCCAGCTACATACATATATCTGCCTCTAGCAATAGGCAGATATCCTGTGCGTATGTCAGTCATGCAAAGTAACACAAACAAATAAGTTCGCATGAAAACAAAAAGCAAAAAAAAACCAAACGCCACACAAAATGTCTGCCAATAACTAACCACATAACGGATTTTCGATTGATGGACAGAAACAGAAACAGAAACAAAAACAAAAACTAAGCATTGAAAGAGACTTATAACTATGTGCTATTCGATCGTTTACTATATGACAGCTGATGTCAAATAGTAAGCTGCAAATTTTGATAAAACTTGCCCATCAGCATTAGCATGCAGTAGATTTTAATGTATCAACGATGATCGTACAGTCGTTGATATTAATAAATAAAAAAAAAAAACAAAATCTATATTTTGCTGTTCATACTGAACATTAGAAGCATATGAAAAAAGTCAAAACGGAACTTTAATAAAATTGTTCAAAGTATAAATACGATAAAAGTTGATGTTGTTGAATTATTATCGAAAAACCATTAGGCATATGAGACAGCAAACACACACATACACACACACATTAAACGACGCGACAACAACAGCAACAACAATAAAATAACAAACAGAAGCGACAAGTTAATGTTTAGATTAACGAGCAAAGAAATAGGAAAAAAAAAGGAGTCATCCTGTTCGACGCTACAAGGAAATTTAAATTTAAACGACAGTTGCTAATGTGAGCGGCATAGCAACAGCAGCAGCAGCAGTAACATAAAAATTAAACGAGTAGAAGAGAAAAGACAGGCAGGCAGGCAGATAGACAGACAGCTGATAGGAACATACTCCTAGGTGTCTAGATACGAGTGCCCAAAAAAAAAAAAAAAAAAAAAAAAACGTGCTCGCACTCACAGTCGCACCGGATGTGCGTGTTTTGCTGTTAGCAAGTATGAAAGTAGTGGGAGGACGGGAGCGAAAAGCGACAGCTCTTTGCTGTTCAGGCACTGGCTGCATGCCTAATGCCACAAAGTCATTTGGCGGCTTAGTTTTGCGACTTAGACGTGGGCCACAGCGGCGTGCAAGCAAGACAGCAAGAGAAAGTGCGCCGCCACAGGAAGAACTCCAAGTAAGGTAAAACATGTGCAAACAGCGGAAAAGAAAAGCACCATAACAAGGCAGATCATTTATAATGTGATTGTATGTCTGTCTCTCTCTTTCACTCTCTCTCTCTCTTTCTTTCTCTCTCTTACTGTCTATGTATATGTGTTTGCTTATGAGTAACATGCCTTTCCACTACCAACAAACAGTTGTCGCTCTTGCTTTTTGGGTAATAGCATTTCGGCTTGTTGTTGTTGTTGTTCTTCTTCTTCTCGCTTGTTGTTGTTGTTTGTCTTTCGTTTCTTGTGTTGTTCTTTGCTACTGCTGCTTGCTACTACAGCTACTGCTGCGTGCCTTGTTGTCATTAGATTTTGTTCGTTTAACGCCTTTTGCCTTTTGCTTTTGCCTTTTGCTCATGAGTAGAAATTACCCAACTTTTGGCATAAGATTTTTTTTTTTTTTTTTTGAGAAAGTTAAGTGAAGATATTAATGATACCATAGACCATCATACTATGCATGTGGTGTGATTATGAGCTTCATTTCGCAATATTTATAGAAAACTTTTATTGCTATAAATTATATATATAAAAAAAAAATAATAATAATAATAATATAATTTAATATAGTCTGTTATAGACTTGACTTCACGTTCACTAACTGCTATTTTTTTTTATAGCTATTATTTGCTATGATGATACTTAAATTAATTGCATTTAATTGATGATTCAAGCATTTTGCACTTCATTGTGGCTTCTATTCAATTTTTTTTTTTTTTTTTTTTTTTTGCTTAGTCTTGATGTGATGCTGCTTTCGAATAATTGATTTCAGCATATAACACACATGCTATAGTCTGTTATAGTAGTAGTCAGAGAGACAGAGAGACATATGTCGATAAGCAGTTCAACAAACTGCTGACGACTGTTCAGAGTCGTAGCTAAAGTCCAGAAGCAATAATAATCCACAAGGACAGACGACAAAGCTATAAGCATTATTTGCCATGCATCCCACAAAATGATATTAGTCTATATATATGTATATGTGTGTGTGTGTGTGTGTGTTTTGTATATAGATGTAAGCATCTGCATGTGTATGTGTGTGTGTGTGTGTGTGTGTGGGCAGCTTAGGCATACATTCTGTTGGCATGACAATTTATTAGCAGCTGTAATGAGCAGAGTTTATTGAGGTCCCGTGTGTTTATGATTTAAATTTACATGCACACCAATGAATGAAGTTACACATGAGCAAACACACACACACACATAGACATAGATATATAGATATATATATATATATACTAGCCAATAGCATATGATATTCAACAGCCTATGGGGCAATGCAAACACTTGTCATCATTAAAATAACTGCATATACAACAGATGTTGTTATTGCTCCTGTTGTTGTTGTTGTTGTTTTTGTTGTTGTTGCTCATGCTGTTGCTATGCAGCTAAACAATAAATAGAGCCAATTTGCTGCTGCAATTATTATGAAAGCTGATAACAACATTTAGCCAAATAGTCTATATGTATGTATAAACAGCAGCAACAACTGGCAGCACTGTTCTGCTGGTCAATATCAACGAGAATTGAAAACATAATTTAGCTAGTTTTCATTTTCAGTGTCGACGAATATGTTCATAATATTTTCTATAGAAACAGTTGAAATTTATTTGCAATGTTTGCATACAGACCACATTTCCATCACTTGATATGAGTAACTAAAATGAAGACTTTTCATTTAGCACATATTAAATATTATGCATTCATCGCATTATCAACATATTAGTTGAAAATTCTCTCTCTCTCTCTCTCTCTAAAAAGCTTTTGCGAAATTAATATTTGAACATTTTAAGTGTTGCTTAAAGATTTTTGCTAGCAGGCAGAAAATATGATTTTCCTTAAGCATTAGCTGCGCTGAGTTCATAATGTTAATCACAATTGCTAAAATTTAATTTAAGCTGCAAGTAATTTAAATGTATAAACAGAAACACATGCACACACGCACACATAGAGAGACAGAGACAAGCACATTGGTAAAATTAGACTAATGAAAACAAATGCATATCGAAATTAATCCAATAATGTCACTTTATTTATAGACAAGCGTCAAAAGCAGCAGAAGTGACAAATGTGTCAACTCATTGTGACATATATATATATATATATATATATATGTATTGGTAATGGGCGTAAATGGGCGTGGTCAATATACACTTTAGCTGTTAGCAGTAGCAAATAATACAATAAAACATTGAGAAATGCTAAATCATGCTGAATACACAGAGACAATGACAGACAGAGAGAGAGAGATAGAGAAAGGCATTGAGAGATAAAATCGAAGCCAGAATGAAATTGTTGTCATTAGTTGAGCGTATTGTGTGACACACATGCAAAGACATTCCCTGTTGCCCCCCCCCTCCCCATCCACTGCTGCTTGCCCCACTCTCCAACTTCAACAGATGACAACACAATGCAAATGAATTGTGGCAGCTCTTAAACAGCAACGGCTGTTGCTTTCCTCTACTCTCAACGCTGCTGCTGCTACTGCTGTGTACAGCTTCTAAGCAAATAATCATGATGCATTTTAATTAGTAAACCGAGCGCTTAATAGTTAATTTTATATACATACAGATATATATATATATATATATATATAGTAGTTAAGGAGCTGGCATAGCAAAAAAGCAACAGCAAAAGCACAAAAACAAAATGAAAATGAAAATGAAAAAGCAAATGAAGAGACAGATAGAAAGATAGACAGCAATTTGCATTAGCAGACATTTAAGTTTTGCCAGCATGTAATTAAAATAATAAACACGCACAAAATGCATTAGAAAATTTTAGCTGAGATCTGCGAAAGTAGCATAGCATAGCAAGCAGCCGCTACAGCTTTAGCATTAGAGCTTTAGCGTGTTTTGGTGTTGATTGTGTTGGCGTTGCTTGCCGTAGTCTTCTTGAGTGCTGCTGTACAATTGTCACAGCAGCCTCAAAATATACACAAACACATATAGGAAATATATATGTATGTATGTGTGTGTGTGTGTGTGTGTGTCATGGCAGGCAGCATTTAGTCATATGTATGTCTGTTATGCTAGACACTGGCACACGTTGCGTATACGCAACGCTTGACATTTTGTTTGCGTAACCAATGCGCCATGTTTCACGTTGTTTGTATTTATAGCTTATATGTATGCATGTGCATGTATATGTGTCTGTGTGTATCTGTGTGTGTTTGTAGGACAAACGTGTTTGCTATTTGTGTTGGTTATTTCACTTAGTGCATTACTGACTTTTGTTGCTAACAGAATAGCTAAGGTTAGTGGGCGGTGAAGTAAAGCAAAAGTAAAAGCTCATCTCTATTATGTTGCTATTGTTGCTGTTGTTGCTGCTATTGTTGCTCTCTAGCGTGTGTGTTACACTTGACCCGCATACAACAACAATAGCATGAATAGCTACAAACGACATGCTGACCAAGAAACAAGCAAATTGTAAATGTTCAAATCAAGAATAAGATATTCTCACAAGCACATGAAGTCTCTTACACTAACTCGTACTCATACTCGCTACTAGTAACTGAAGGACAGAACTATGCATAGTACTACTATGTCTACAAATCAACTAAACTAATTATCAAGGATACACCTTGCAAGGCTACTGTATAATGGGGAATCATTTGTCGATGTTGCTGTTACTGTTGCTATTGCTGCCATTGCAATTGTCGAGTAGCAAATTCAATGTATATTAATGAATAACATTTCTATTCAAATGACTTGAGCTTTGTTACGTAAGCTTAGAAACTAAGTACAAACAATTTATGTTGGCCACAATCAACATTTAAACGGTTTTTGCATTCAAGTACTTAGCAACATTTTGATGGCTGGCCTCGGCTTGGCCCTACAGGCCAACATACAATGAGATCCTCTTACGTTTCCGGCACTCACACACACACACACAGACAAACTGTTGGCCAAACACTGTAACAACAGCAGCAACAGCAACAGCAACGAAAAAAAAAAAATGAAAATTTACAAATGACAACAATGGGTTGGCTTGATAGTCGTTGTGGGTGTGGCACTGAGCTTGACTGAGTGCCTGACCGACTGTATTACAGATCTAGACGTCAACTGTGTCATCATGATGCTGCTGCTGCTGCTGTTGCTGCTGTTGCTGCTTTTAGTGTTGCTGTTGTTGTTGCTGTTGCTGTTGTTGTTGTTGAGTGCGTCTGTCGACGCTTGAGTGTATCAAACCCAACGCTACATCAGCTGCATACTTTTAGCTGCAACTGTCTCAACTGTGTTTGTTTACTAGTGTGTGTGTGTGTGTGTGTGAGTGAGTGTGTATGCATGTGTCTCTGCACTTAAGTGTCATGGTGTCAGTGAGCGACTGACCCACTTTAAGATAAGCACCACGTCACCAACATCAACAACAGCAAAACCAACAGTAACAGCAATAACAACAACAAGTAAAAAAAAACAAAAACAACAACAACAACTGCAATTTCTATTTAGCATGCAGCACAAAGCTTTTGTTGCTAGTTGCATTTGAATAACAGTGAAATATTTCTGACTGAAAATAAATATGATTTATTTTTTATTTTGAAATTTGATATAAATATTTTTTTGACATTTATTTGAGCTCAAGGTGTACAACATTTGACAAGATAAAATATATTTGGCAAAATTAGTATTTTTTTTCTATATACTTGTCAAATCGATGATTGTACAAGTATATATATATATTTGATATGCTCAATATATAGACATTTTTTCTAAATTTCTTTCAAGTGTCGGAAGTGTGGCCACAAAAAAAGTATGACCATATTAAGCAAAAGCCATTATACTTTTATCATTTACCATTGTCAATTTGTTGGCGCTAATTTAACATCATTGATTATCTATCTTTCTCTCTCACTCTCTCTATCTATAAGACTGAGTTACAGGCAACGGCACATATATAATGACAGTCATACGTACACATACATATACACACACACACACATACATAAACTATATGCCACATATAGTAGCACAACTCGTGCCTGCCTCACTTTATTTTTCTGTATTTTGGTTTTGGTTTCAGTTTCATTTTCATTTTCCTTGCCGTTGTTGCCGTTGTTGTCGTTGCTGTTGTCGTTGTTGTTGTTGTCGTTTTCATTTTCGTTTTGTAAGCAATTTGCCGTTGACAATTAAATGAAAGTAAGATAAATTGTCGCGTTTGTTTACAGTTCAACTTGTCGTTCTCTGCTCAATTCACAACACAAAGTCAGCATCAAGAGGCAGCAGAGAGTAAAGGCAAGCGGGAATGTAGATTGTGTAAGAAAAAGCCAATCTATGTTGGAAATCAACATTTGCTGCTGCTGCTTTTACTCTTACTACTGCTACTGCTACTGCTGCTGCTGCTGCTGCTGTTATGCCACATTATTGTATTGCCTAATTTATTAGATGCTTTTCTCTTTCCTTTTTTTGTGGCAAAGTATTTTTGCGAGATAAATACCAAAATGTCATGTCATTTGTTCTATAGACCTTTGTGGGCGTGGCAATTGGCAATGTGACAAGACTTGAATGCCTACAGCAAAAGCTTAGCACAAAGCTATATGCTGCTACTCCTGCTACTGCTACTACTGCTGAGCAGTGCGGTAGGTCGATACAATGTGAAGAATAAGACAGTAAGACGATCAAATTAATGAGTATAAATGAAAGATTTATAGATTAGTAAATGAAAGAAAACAAAAAAACAAAAAAGAAAAGAAAAAAGAAAAAATAAAAAAGGTTAAAACACAATTAAATGAAGCTTAATTAAGCATTCATAGTGAAATGATTAAATATGGCTTTGGTTAGCTTAGCACAATCGATAGACACACATCACACACACACACACACACAGCACACAGCTGTTACATTTGAGGCGTGTCTTGTACAACATCAATTGCAACATTAGGTAAAGAACAAAAAATTTGAAAGTCATAGCAAAAAATTGAAAAAAGAAACGTAAATCACCAAAGATTTCAAAGCTCTGACGACAGAATGTAGTCTATGCCGCGAGACACAAAGCGCAAGAGAAAGAGAGAGCGAGGAGTGTGTGTGTCTAAGTCGTTTTCTGTGTATAAACACAACATATGCATGTCTCTCAATGTGTGTCTGTGTGAAATGCAAATGCTACAAGGCAAAATGCGCATGTTGCTGCCACAGGTGCAACACTACTGTCATTTTGCAGGCATTTGCAGATGTTTTTACTGCGCGTATTTGTTACGTAATTAAAGCGCCGCCAGTGTCGTCGCGCGTGGTCGAGTAGTTGAATAGCAGTGCCCACAGCATGAGGGATGATGATAATTCTGACGTTTTGAAGGTGATGGTGTTGATGTTGGTGTTGGTGTTGGTGGAAATGCTGATGGAGATGGAGAACTTTTGTTGAGGGCTCTGCTTCGTTTTCTACTTCAGCGAAATGTAAATTTGATTATCCCAGAAGCAAATATTTGTAATGCCAGTGTTGACATAGTCCAATGCATATGCAGGAAGGGAAACGTGGCCAGCAAAACAGTAGATGAAGTGAGGGAAGAGAGGGACGAGGAAAATGTTAGGAGAGATGTTCGCTGTCATGGCAAAGTGGCTATGAAGTGTAGTATGGGAAAACTGGGAATAAGGAAATGTGGCATGGCAAATGGCGTATGGGGGAATATGGAAGTATGGAAGTATGGAAGATAGGGGCAGACAAGGACAAGAGACAAAAGTGTGGAGCATTTGGGGGTGATGTGCGTATTTTGTCGTTGACATATTTATCTAGACGTTTCTTGTTCACATTGCTGTCGTTTTTGTTTACCAAATACGAATTTGTAGACTCGATTTGGCGTAGAGCTAAGCTCCTCGATGCCCCCCTCTAGCCCGCTGTTAGCTTTGACTTTTGTTTAGCCAGGCAATGATTAATTAAAACATGAACATTTTATTGTTGTTGCTGTTGCACAGTGGGCTGTCGTCCAGTGCAGCTGTATATGTTATATATAAATATATAGAAATATATATACATATATATATATGTATGTGTGTGTGTGTGTGTGTGTATATATTGTATATGTATTTACGCACGCCAGCTTTTAAACAAATTACACAAACAACAAGCCATCAACGTCCCGTTACCATCAGTAGTATTCGTTTTTTTTTTTGTTTTGTTTTGTTTTGTTGTCTACTGACATTAGCTTGAATACTACACAAGCTTGCTCTCTCTCTCAGTCACTCTCACTCTCTCGTTCTCGCTTTGTCTCTTTGTTTACCACACGGTCCCCATTGGGATCCATTGTAGGTTGAGTTAACGTAGGTAAAAGTTGCGGGCGCCGGATTTGGACTCATTAGGCAGCTTCAGCTGCTGGTGTCAAAATTGCTTTGGGTTTGCGTGTTTGTTTGTATGCGTGTCTCTGCTTCTCTCTCTCACTCTCTCTCTCTCTGTGTGTGTGTGTAAACATGACGCCTAATGAGAAAGAAACTTACTCTACTATTTGAGTTTGTTTTTCGGCATCGTCGGCTTTACTCTATTGAGCAAAGTGAAAATCGCGCGTGGGAGTGTGAAAGATATACAAACAGATTGGTTACAGTCCCGGTATCTTTTATCGTTGCTAAACATAATGGCGTCTATCTTCTTCTTTTATGCATATAATTAACAGAATTATTAAAAGCTTAAATGAAATGAAATGAAATAAAATTTGATTATCATTTGACTGTTAATACGTTAAATATGAATAATAAAAAAGAAAGAAAAACAAAAACAAAAACCAAAATCAGCAAAAATAATTTAATGTTGGGTTAGATTTTAATATGCATTTTAATTAATCATTTTATATTTATCTATATTTATTTTTTTTTTCTTTTTTTTTATATTATCATATTTTATATTGAAAGTCTATGATAGTCGTATCGTTAGTCAATCAATTAATACAGTTCTACTTATTATAATTAGCATAATTAATTAATCGATTTAGTCTCTAATCAAGGCTGCTTGAAATCAGTGCAAAGTTCAGTTGCAAATAATAAGTACAAAAAAAAAAAAAAAAATAGTATGCAGCGAAAAAGTATGCAAATGTAAGAAATTCAAGATCATAGTATGAAGCATGAACAGTTGTGTGTGTGTGTACACAGGGTGAAACTACTATAGATAATGGGAATGGGCGCAGGATACAGTGGCAAGTAGCGCAAACTGTTGGCAAAAGCATCGCTAATTACTTGCTCATTATGTCGGCTATTTAGGTTTAATTACGCCAAGCCCCATCCAACGACAAGGGCGACAACGAACACACACTCATTCACATTGGCATACTTACACTAGCACACAAACATACTGGCACACTCACTGACACTTACACACACACACACATACATACTGTGCCATACTCACAATCACAGTTACACTCAAACACTCAAATGCTCAAACTCACAGACATAACATAGATACATTCAAAGCGATATTGAAACGTGGGGCAAAAGGCACGCTAAAATTTGCCTGGGAAAATAGCAACACAATTTGCGCTCCTTTCACTTTTCACCTGATGTCTGTGGCCTCCAATGGCCCTTGTCCTGCTGCTGCTGCTGCTGCTATATGCATCGTTGCTCTATTCAAGTGTCGCAATAGCAGAAAGAATTAAAGAAATGGAGCAGACACTGTGCTCAGATGCAGACTATGTATGTCAATTTGCTTACTTTAGCTGGAATAAACAGAGAAAAGGAAATAATATGCTGAATAAAAGCATGATTAATTACAAATTTAAATTACATTAAATGCATTTTAGCTAATAATACAAATAAAACATTAAATAGAAAATTTTGAATTAATTAAAATAATACATATTATAAAAATTTATAATTATTAAAAATAATAATAAATATAATAAACAATTTATAAATAGTAAAAATATTAAAATAAAATTATAAAAATTAATTATGAAAATAATACAAAAATATTATTTAAAAAAAAATATTTTTAAAAAAAAAATATAATTATTGAAAATAATACGAATTATGAAAATTATGAAATTAATAAAAAAAATGATAATAATAATTTTTAAGTTATAAAAATTAAATAATTAATGAAAATTATAGAAATAATTTAAAAATAATATAATAATAAAGTAAAATTTATTATAAAATTAATAAAAATTATGAAATTAATAAAAGAATAAAATATTTGAAAATAATACAAAAATATTATTAAAAAAAATATATATAAAAAAATAATAAAAAAAATAAAATTATTGAAAATAATACAAATTAAGAAAATTATAAAATTCTTAAAAATAAAATAATTATAATAATAATAGGAACAAATGAATATTTAAGCTATAAAAATAATAAAATTAATGAAAATTATACAAATAATTTAAAATAATTAGAATAAGGAATAAAATAATGTAAATAAAAAATTAAAAAATAATTCAAATTAATATATATTTATATAAAATATTTTAAAATATATATTTAAATAAAATATATATATAATAAATATTTATAAATATAAAATAATAATAATAAAATAATATATTATCAAAAAATAATAAAATTATTGAAAATAATAAAAGTTATGCAAATAATAAAAATTATAAAAATAGAAATTAATATTTTATTAGATTAATGAAAAATATATTTGATGGTAGATTATGGATTAGGCATCGTCGGAGGGCACTCGACAGTCAATATATTAATATACTCTCAATTTCTCGCATTTCTCCCTTGTTTTAATCCGGTTTTGGATAATGAGATGGAAACACTTAACACGTGGCCGTCAAACAATTTTCCCCTCTGTCTGCATTGCGCCCAATTCAATCGTTCACGTAATTTATCTGAAGATGATGTTAAGCAAAATTGAAAAATGCGTACGACACAAACAGCAACAAGAGACACACACATATACACAGCACCCACACATACACACACAAATATATATATACAAATGTTACAAACATTCTGAACTGACAGCAACGTCAGCTTGCCTTCAAAATTCTGTCAGCATTAGTGACTGATCCTTGATGGGGCGGGATAACTCCCACTTCTCTTCATATTTTTTTTCTCCTGTGTGTGCGCTGGATAAAGACATTTTTATAAGCCAAACACTTGATGGCATATTGCTTGCTTATCCAACAGCCTCTGCATTGAACCTTTCATGTGTGCCACTTGTTGTTATTGTTGTTGTTGGCTTTCATCTTTCTATAACCTGCACCTGTAATTTTCAAGCATATTGGTAATGCTCAACACTTTTTGTGTGTAAATTAAATCATGGTCAAGTTATTCAGGTTGCTTTTGACTATAGACTGTAGAGTATCTGTTGGTCGTTCATTGTATAAATGTGTGTGTGCGTAAATGTGCATGTGTGTGTGTGTGTGTGTGTGTATATATATATTATAATTTCATTATTTGCTGCGTTCAGGCATAAAAAGGGATATCTTGTCACCATGTAAACGAGCCGCTGCTGCTGCTACTGCTGCTGTTTCTGCTGCTGCTGCTACTGCTGCTGCTACTGTTGCCCTCGTCATGGACCGTTGTCTTTGTGTGCTGCTGCTACTGCTTAAGCATTTTATTTATATTGCAGATGGCAGCCACCACCAGAGATGACAGAATGTCTATTCAATCAGCGAAGCAGTCAGCCAGCCAGCCAGCCATTCAGTCAGCCATTCAGTCAGTCAAGCAGACAGAGGACAGGGGACACACACATACACACAGACACATTCATATAAAAAAGTATTCACACACAGCAAGCAACCTTTTCAGTTGCTGTCCTTTGCACGTGCCTCAAGCAAGTGCAAATATAAATAAAAATTAAAAAAAAAAAAATAAAAATATGAAAAAAAAAATGTAAAAAAATAAAAACAGAAGCCAAAGTAAAAATGTTTGCGCCAGTGACAGCGACAACGACAGCAACAGCAACAACAGCAACAGCAACAGCTTCAATTATAATTGGATAATTATTTAACCACTTCAATCGAAGCTGTATTTAATGCGTTAAAATCGTGGTCAGCCAACAGAACTGACCGACAAAAAAAAAAAAAAATGAAAAAGACATCGCTGAATGTGGTTAATGAAATTTCAACAGACATTTCAGGCAAGATAAAAATGCATAAATATCTTGCAGTGGCCAAAATTGAAGCAGTTGAAACAAGTGTTAAGGCATATGTATACGCAATGCAATGCAATGATGCATTTAGCAGCATCAAGCAAATGGAAATCATCAAAGAATTTCACTTCAAAACCATCAGCAAATGTCAGAGCACTTTATGCTATGCATTTTCTATTGTCTGTTGGCGAATTTCATTTTAATGGAGCTGCCTTTGCCATTCAAAAATGCTACATAAGCGAGTCCGTTTCAAACCAATTGTATAGCAATGATTTCCAAATGATCATTTACCAAA
Source organism: Zaprionus obscuricornis (assembly GCA_037044475.1). NCBI lineage: Eukaryota > Metazoa > Arthropoda > Insecta > Diptera > Drosophilidae > Zaprionus > Zaprionus obscuricornis. Next base: position 29,384 of record JBAMBR010006638.1, on the reverse strand, counting down.
TAGCATGTAGTAGCAGCAGTAGCAGCAGCAGCAGTAGCAATAGCATAAAACGAACAACTTGTTGGCCCTTTAGAAATGCATTCGCAAAAGGGTAACCAAAATGAACTGCAATAGCGTGACTTGATGGCTGATGCGAACAGACGGCAAGCAAAACGCTACAAGAGAGAGACGAAGAGACAGAGGGAGGCAGTTGCAGATTGACGCACAGTTTTGCTAGCTTAACAAAAGTTCGCTGAAATTGGCAGCCAGATAGAGAGATGCAGACAAAGAAAGAGTGAGAGAGAGAGAGACTGCTTTCAATGTGCGAGTTAGGCAGCGAGTTGCTGGTCAAAAGGAATTAGTGTGGGGTCGGTCAGTGGGATTAAATAGCAATTGGCCGCTGCTTAAAAACGATGCCATTTGATGGATAGCGCAAAGTGATCCAATGCTTTGCACAAATTGAAATATGCTTGCAAAAAGCTGCATAGATTGAATGAATACAACTTCATATCGAAATACGATTAAAAATCGTTTTTATGTACTACAAGCAATATCTCGGCAGAAAATTATAGCAGAGCAGAGTTCAGCATAGTTCAGCTATATTCTGCTGTGAAACATGTCGCTTCAATTGCCATTTTTGTGTTTTTTTTTTTTTTTTTTTTTGGGTCCCTTAATGCACAGCAATGACAGCAAATTGTTAATGTTATTGCTAATGTTGCAGTAGCAGCAACAGTAACAACAATACAGCAGTTGAACTCGACACTCGACTCTCTACTGTCAATAACATTGACTGCCACTGACCCACAACGAACTGCAGTCGGCAACAACAGTCATGACAAGAGATCCAAACCTCACCCCACTACACCGCACCGCTCATTGGAGGCCACTGCTAATGACACACTTGCAACAAGATTCTCTTGAGAGTCATTGCCGGGTTCAGTCGTGCAAAGCAACACGTTTTAGCTTGGCTAAGTCGACGATGTTGTCGACGAAGTGTGTGTGTGTGTGTGTGTGTGTGTGTGTGTGCTTACCAAGTGCTTGTTGGCCATTGACTTTGGCCAGAACGCAGTGGACCTGTTGGCTAATCGTTACATCTATATAAACATACATATATATTCTATTAGTAATGACATTGGACTCCATACTGTGCCCATACTGTGCCACACGCAGTCTACGCAACGGTGCATGAATTTAATTTTAATTCAAGCAACAATAATGAAAACCAAATAGTAGCAGAAATTGTAAACTGACAGACAGACTAACAGATGGACAATTTGGTAGCAGATAGAAAGAGATTTGGAGAGTTGAGAAGTGATAGACAAAGAGATGGACAGATTGCCATGGTAGCAGACGCCACAAGAGGCAATTGTCAGAGTGAAAACGTTTTTCGTTGATTAGAATCAACATAAATAAAATTAATTGTTGCCGGTTCGTCTGCTTCTGTTTCTGTTGCCGTTGCCACTGCCATTGCTGTTGTTGTTGCTGTTACTGTTGCTGTTGCCGTTGCTTTTGAGGGTTGCATTCAATTTGATTATTAGCAATGGGCTCGCTACCCAGTCAAGTGAACCACAAGCCAAGTGCAGCCAGCGAGGGTTGCTCTACCGTTTTGCGCTCAGCTGTGAGCTGTGAGTTGGGACTGACATCTTTAGTTTTGGGATACTTGGTCCCTTGAGGTACTTGGCCAAAGAATACGTAATTATAATTTATTTATGTTGCCATTGTCTGCTTCGTTGCATAATTTAGATCTGGTTTTTTTTCTGTATTTATTTATTTATTTTTTTTTTTAATTGCTCAACGACTATGCGAAACTTCAACATCAACGAGATTCCAGATTTCATGCCATTCAATACACAAAAAAGCTGCCCAAACGCATAAATTGCGCACAATTGTTTCCTGAGTTATTGCCGGACTCGGACTGTCGTTATGTAAAGCATGTTGGTAAGGTTGGAGTGTTGGTGAGTTTGGTGAATTGAGGCAGTTGAAGAGTTGAAGAGTCATGTGTGGTATAAAATGCCATTGGTATTCGTATACGACATACGGCAACCGGCGACGCGATTTCACATCGAAAAATGATCAGGAAATTAAACACTGTGCACCCTTTCGCTGTACGCGTACGCGTTATTCTCATTCCACAACATAACTTGCACCACAGTTGCGCTGAATGTGCCCACTCATCAGCATGCGGTTACCATAATAAGTATGCAAAATCTCTGGCAGCTGCAGTGGTTCCAACAACAGCATCCAACTATAACTCTCCAGCACATTGCTATATTCTGTTGCCGAAAGCCATAAATTACACAAAACTGACCACCAGCCAATGCACTGCTAGCCAGAGTGAGAACCAGAACCAGCCCCAGAATCAGGACCAGGACCAGTGCGTTGCAGTTCAGTGCGTGTCTGTGTGTGTCTGAGGCAAGTTACGAGAATGAGAGCAGCTGCATCTATCGTCTATGAGGTTGGCTTATAATATGCAAAATATGCGTGGGTTTCGTCGAACCATCGCACTATACACTCAGACAATTACACAGAGATGCAACTGAAATCTCTGCTTCGCCAGTTGCAATGCCCAGCAGCGGAGTAATTAAGCATGCTTGGCTTCAATTCAAATGCCATGGCCCAGAGGTGTCACTATAGCTATGGGTGCAGGCTTATGTCAATTGTTATTCATTTCTATATTCATACATTCATACATTCATAGATTCATAGTCAAGTCTATAGAAATGAAATGCAATGCATTGCAATAAACAAAACAATGTGAGCAATAAAATTCATAGCATACTTTTCAGCGCTTAACAAAATGCAGCTTACATTCAACGAAAATAGAAAAAAACAAGAATAGAATAGAAAAGAATAGTATAAAAGAGAATAAAAAAGCAGAAGCTGTATAAACTGCATCAACTGTGACTACAAATACCAATTCAATGCAACCAAAATCATTCTGAAAATGAAGTTCAATCGGCATCGGCATAGAGGAAAATGCTGCCAGAATCCGTTGAAAGGTGTTGGTCAAACTGAGACCAGTTGCAAATTGCTCCCAAACTGCAGTTGATAGCATCTTGTTCTTGTTGTTGTTGTTGTTTTTGCAACCAGTTGCATAGTTTTTGGCCAATTGTTTTTTGTGCCTCACTCTCATACTAACTCTAACTATCTCTCGGTCTATGTCTATCTCGTTCACTCTGCTTGATTTTTCAATTGATTGGAAGGCATTTTCAAAGAGTTTATAGGACCAAGGCGTTTGTGTCATGCCCAATGCATATTACGAACACTTTGAACGCTTGCAAATTTATGCGCCGTACACTGCTGTTAGCTCAACTGGATGTGGCCAAAGCCGCTTAGCCAAGCATTGCATTGCCCAAAATGTCCAAGCTGACCATGTTGGCCAAAAATTGACCAGTTGCAGCAAAAAACTGCAGCAGACATTGAGCTATAATCGAATAGTTGTTTTTCTAATTTTAATTGAAGCTCTCTAAGTCTCTGAGTCTCTCTCTCTCTCTGTCTCTTTCTCTGAGTCTCTGAGTATCCTCAAAAATGACTGCAAATGTTGTGCAGTGTATACAAAGAGAACTTAATACTAAAATGCGTTTTAGCAATTTCCTAAACAAATATTGCTCAAAAGGATCAAAGTGAATGCGTATATGTATAGACTTAAACATACACATATATCGTACATGCACATAGGCTAAAAGCCATGAGAGAGAGAGTAACATGAATTTGCATATACCTCGAACTCTGTAATCTCAGCCAAACATGTTGTGTAATTAAAATGCCTTCCAGATATTTTAGCAACATTTTCTAGTCGACATACATTTTGCTCTACTCACACACACACACACACACACATATTCTCACTCTCAAGCTATCTCTTTCTTTCTCTACATTGCAGATGTAACGAATTTGGACTATGTCAAGGTAAATGCTGAGGCTGGCAAGAATGTAACAATACCATGTCCAGGTGTCACTGAGCATTCACTCGTCGACACGCTCGTCTGGAAGACAGCATCAACGACAATCGCACAGTTTGCTAATCGTATTCCATTGCTGCATAGCCCAAGGGTAAGTTCTTCATATATATCTATATATATTATATATTCTATAAATTGTTTATGCTACTTATCAATTGAGTTATTCAAGTGTTTAGCTATCTCTCTCACTCTCACTCTATATAGAATCTCTTAAAATCTATTATGATATAGCTCATGTTGCAGCTAAGCTTCGTGTCATATTAGAATTCATTACACACTTGCAATATTCTGGCACTTTATGGCTCCAGCTTGGCCACTTGAGTTTGGCCATTAAATATTTTTTTGTGAGAGGTTTTTTCCAGCTAACGCTGCCATTGCCATAGTTTGTCAGATGAACACAAAAAAAAAAAAGAAAGAAGAAGGAAAAACGTAGCTGTTAAAATAATTGATAGCCAGTTAGTTTCAAGGCGGCTGTTTGAACTTTGCTACCGCTACCAAAGAACGTTGTCGGCAGCGCAAAACTGAAAACTGTAAAGAGAAAGTCACAAGAACTAAGTGGCCATCAGTGGTAGACTTTGCAGTTCACAGTTCGCAGACTGCAGACTACAGAGTGCAAGCTGCAAGCTTCTTACAGCCTCTGACACTGTGTGAAATTGTATGTTTTGCCAACAGTCTTGGAGTCCAATATATATTTTTAATGTTTGATAGTTGAACTTACTAAAATAAAGAAGAAAAAAAATGAAAGGCGTAAGAAAAAAAAAAGAAGAAAAAAGTGGTTTAAGTGGCTGCCAAAGCAAAGCCAAGTTGCACTGGCACGGCGGCACCAACGATTTTAAACGCACACTTGGGGCCCACTAACTGAGGCGAGCAAACAAAATGATAAAGAAGTTTGCTGCTAGATGCTGCTGCCAAAGCAAGTTGTGACTATGTGAAACGATGTGAAGCACACAATGCTTTTGATAGTAAAGCATACCAAGACCCAAGACTCGCTTCACACTTTGTGTTAAACGGCAAACTGGGACACTTGAGATGCAGTCAAAGTTGAAGCTGAAGTTGTAGTTGAAGTTGAAGTAGAAGTTAAAGTCAAGCTAAGCGCAGGTTACCTGCTGCTATATCTGGTCTTTGACTCATATTTCTTTTGGCCATTTTGGCCTTTGCCATTGCTCAATGTGCGACGGCTGCCATGTCTCTCTATCTCTATCACACACACACACACACACACATATATATATACTTTATGTAGTTTATACTTGGCTATAATATGTATTAAAACTTTTTTTAGCGCCGTGCCAGTGGATTCTACATTTTATTACAACTGACACACGAGCAGACACAGACACACACACACACACACACTGACACTGACACACACAAAGTGTTAAGCAGCTATTAACTTTTGTTTTATGGCAAAAGCTTAGAATGATTCATATTCCTGTCGCTGAGCTCCCTCTCTCTCTTTCTCTCTTTCTCAACTTTAGCCCACTTAAATATTTTTATATATATACAGGCGCAAATGTTGGCCAAAAATTATATTCACACAGTTATATAATATATGTATAAGCTACAATTGTAGTTCGTTCTTTATTTTACCAGAATTATTATCAAGTCACATTCACACAGACACAGAAACACATATGAAATGAAATATCATACCATCGTATAGCTTTAATAAATAATAATTTAAGTAGAATAATTTACTCTAAGTAGTATAGGTAAATTAAATGAATAAACAATATAGATTATAAAAAAAAAAAAACAGAAACACATATGAGCAAAAATATACAATTTTGTTGCATGTAATTAAAATTTCAGATTGCATGAAACTTGATTACAGATTGCAATAACGTAAAATTGAAAATTCAGTTACAACAAAACAAAAAAAAGAAAAAAGACAGTTTGTTGGCCAAAGCCAAAGCCAAAGCTATAGCTAAAACCCAAGTCTTGGTTATTGCTTAATAACAAAATCCAATCGAGCAACAACAATTTTATGCCACAAGCTCGAACTAAACTGTTGCAAACAGTTGGCCAGTTGGCCCTCTAGTAGTAGTAGTAGTAGTAGTAGTAGTAGTATGGGAAATTGTGTCTGCAGTTTTGTGGCATCATCGACAAGCACACACACACACACATACAGTAGATATATATATGTAAGTGTAGCATAGATTGCACAGTTCTATGTTTGTCTATGACTTCTACATAGTGCAACTAAAATACTTCACATTTTAAATAATTCATCATTTTCACAAAACTATTAAGATTAACCTCAGGCAAAGTCTGCGAGATAGAGGGAGAGAGAGAGAGAGAGAGAGAGAATTTAAAGTTATTCTTGAGTAGCTAGACAGCTTTGGTTTTTTTGCATAAAAGTCTTAAACTAAATTGAAGTAAAGTCTATCAGCCTACAAGGGAATTAAATGTCAGACAGCTCTAAATGGTTTTAATGCATACGATGGCAATGGCAATGGCAACGACAAACATATCTGAAAAGCAATTTAACAAGCAAATGTCTCAAACTCAATTTGCCCAAGCTCAATTATGAGTAAAAAAGATTTTCAACAACAACAACAAAAAGAAGAAGAAGAAAAAAGCCACATAGAGCAACAACAGCTGACAATAATAAATTTAACATTTGCATTGAAAAGTTTTCGGCTATTGCAAAACAGCAACAAATTGTCGCTTAGAGTCAAATGCTTTTGCCTGATATACCATATGTATGTATGTATATTTTGGGCAATTTTAAGTGCTGACCATGCAAGTAACCAACTAATACAACATTGCAACAGTATGAGCAATGTGGCAGCATGGTAGCATGGCAGCATGACAATAGTGTGGACATAGAAGCATTGGCCATGCAATAGCAAAACTTAGTCTTTTGCAACTTATTTGTCTTCTGTATTAAAAAGTTTTTTTTTTTTTTGCGAAGCCTAAAGTAGAAACTCGTGTTGTCCACATTGTTGTCAGGCACTGTCAACGTCTCTATGTCCATTTGCTTGGTTCTACTGTTACTTGCTCATGATACCATGTTGCCATCTGTGTCGTTTATTTCTTTGTGTTTTTTTTTTCATTTCACATTTCGTTCTAGTTGAAACTTCATTTGTTTTGCACACGTTGTGGTAAATTTTGTTTGTTATGCTAACTGATGGCAACCAAAATTAGATTAGTCACAGGAGGTAACAAATTGTTGAAATTCCATTTCACACACACACACCACACACACACTCACACATAGACAACATGAAATATTAGTAAAACAATGAAATAATTATAGTGAATACTTTATCATTTTGACCTAAAAATTGCAAAATTATTTCATTTAATTTTGTTTTTTTTTTTCTATTCTTTTATTTGCAGATACAACTTTTATCGGATAACTTTGGTTTGCAATTCTCACCGGCAATGGCTAGTGATACTACGGAATATATTTGCCTAGTCAATGATCGTCATATACCCGAGGCTATTGTTGATTTATTGGTGCAAGGTGAGTAAGGCAACGAAATTTATATTTATTTATTTTTCTATTTTATTTTTTATGAAATCAGTAAATTTTTAAGCTTATAGTTTGATTACTTTTTCATTTACTATTTAATTTTTTATTTTTATTTTTATATTCTTCTCTTTTATATAGAGCATTTTATATTCGATGTAAAGAATATTATACTACAATATACTATATTATACTATACTACGTTATGGCCTCATTATCATCAATATTTTTTCATGCTCTTCTCGTTTGGCTTTTCCCATTTAAAGAAAAGCCATAACAACATTATTGATTTATCCGGTTTCCTTCCACTTTACCGATTTCATTTGCAGATATTCATATGTATATGTATGTATATGTAGAAAATGTCGACGTTATCCTTACCACATCATTTTTTTTATTTTGTATTTTTTTTCTGTATTTTACATTCCCTTTTTTTCTTTCCATGATTTCCATTTGCATTCACTGATAGCTGTGAAATGTTTCTCATGTGTTTTTCTTTTTCTTCTTTCTTGGCTCCTCGACGCTTTCTTTCAGATGTACCCGATCCACCGGAGCGTCCTTTGTTAATAAGTTTCACGTCACGCTCAGTGAACTTATCCTGGGCTCACTCTCAACATCCACGAAACTCGCCCGTTACACATTTCATTATTGAAACACGGTAAGTGTCGACTACATAAATTCAACGACTCACATTGCAGTCTTTCTGTAATTGTGTATTACATATGTATGTGTATATGTGTGTGTTTGTGTTTGTGTGCTTGTATTTAAAAATAAATATTTTCTACTGATTTTCACATTCTGTTTTTCTTAGGCGAGTAATCCCTGTCGAAATTGTAAAATTATTTTAGAAATTTCATGACTTTATAGCTTTTCGTTTGTCTCTTAATTTCAATTCTATGGCAACGACACCCCCTGCCTTTCCCTCCAACTGTCATTCGCATGCTACGTTCTTTAATTAATATATAAAATGACAACAATGATGTGTGTGTATGTGTGCGAATACTACGCGCCCTCACTGTGAATACGATATGCACTTCACTTGTGCTCCATTTAAATAGAAAAGAAAACACGCATACAAAATACGCGGATAGTGCACACTGCAGTCCGTTTAACACACACACACACACGCACACAAGTATACGCTTGAAAAAAAACCGTGGAAATGTATATGGCAAAAAGAGAGAGAGAGATTGAGAGTGAGAGAGTGAGGAGTAACATTCTTGCAGCGGCTATTTTCCGAATAACTTGAACTCAATGCTCAGCATGAAATAAAAACGATTGCCGCCAGTGAAATACAAAGGCCAGCAGCGAGAATGCAAAAGAAACTGAAAAGCGAAACTTTTTCAATAAATTTCCATCATCAGCAGCAACAGCACAAGTACCAGCAGCAGTTGAGGTAGAAGCAGTGGCAGCGTGCTGTTGAGCGACCTGCACAAGACACCGGGGCCAGCAATCGATGACAGGCAACTGGAAAGCAAAGCCTGCGGTGCATTTATGCAAAATAAGAAATAACCATGCACACACACAGAGAGAGAGAGAGAGAGAGAGAGAGACATAACACACACTTGCACTCGAAATCGTACGCATACAAAGAGACAAACACGCGCGAGTGACTGTTATTCGCATGCATATATATATATATATATATGTGTGTGTGTGTGTATGTGTGTGGTGTACGTTTTTTTTTTTTTTGGAGCGTGCACCAAAATGCATTGCAATGAACAAAAATGAAGCCAGCAAGCAATAAGGGCTGCCTTGCTGCATTTTATGTAAATTTGCATCGATGTCGAGTGATGTGAGATACTGAAGGCGTCAACAGACAGGGGGGCGGGGAGCTGAGACAGTTGTTGTTCTTGTTGTTGTTGTTGTTGTTGTTGCTACCCATACACCACGCCTCTTATTTACATTTTCGCTTGATTCGGTTTATTTGCGCATATGCATAGCATACAGCAACTACAACTACAACAACAACTACACGTGGGCGTATTACAGACACATGTTTATATATATATATATATATATTTTATATGTTGTGATATGGCGAAATGTCTTTCAGTGTAACTGTAAATTGAAAGACGATAGCAAAACGACATCATGCTTCACTCTATCAATGCAATGCAAAATCCTCATTGAATGGCAATGCAATTGAAAATGTATTTAACATTATGCCAAGACAATGTGCATCATGCATAAGAAGCTCGACGACCTTTAAATTAAACTCATAGTGCTAAGATCTCTCTCTCTCTCTCTCTATCTCTTTCCCTCTCTCTCTCTTGCTGCATACATATAGTATAGTGATTAAAATAAGCAGCTGAACAGTGTTTAAGATTTTACCTTTCAAATTGTATTAATAAATATATTGCAACTGTATTAAATTGCAGTTGTCATACACACACACACACACACACACACACACACAAACGCAAGCACTGTTATAAAATCAATCATAATTTTATACATTGATTTATTGCATATAAAATTGCAATAAAAAATTGCAATTTTTTTTGTAATTCTATTATTTCATTTTATACGCTTTGCAGCGGGCATATTTATTTCGTACAAGAGTTTGTAACGTCCTTAAAGAGACGTAGCAGACTCAATAAAGTATATATATATATTCTGGATCAGCGTCGATAGGAGATACAAATGTGTAAATGTCCTTTGTATCTATATAAAACTTACACGATTTAAGTTTAGTGATGAAATATCTGTTTTATATAAATTTTATCTTTATCGTACGAATATAACATATAGCTGCCATAGAAAAAATCGGTCAAAAATGAAGTTTTCGTATGAAAAGTATTTCTCTAGTACTGCAAGAGTATGAAATATTCGGCTCGTTGAAAATAACTTTGCTTGCTTTATTTTTATATAGTATGTATATCACTAATTAATAATTGTAACTCAATCGCATTGTAATTGAATTGAAGTTCTCAACAAACAATAACAAATTTAAATAAATAATAATCACAAATGAAAAAAAAAACAACAATGTCAAACATAATTTTGCTTCATTATAAAAATGAAAGCTTAGATTTGAATTATTTGTACAATGTGTAGTAGTATATAAAATGAACATTTTATAATTATAATATGCATAACACTTGACACAAAAGTACAGCACAATATTTTGTTTTGCTGCAAATAAACTGCAAAAACTGAATTACTCAAATTACTTGTCAATTGTATAAATATTAGAATATTTCATATACATATATATTTAGTATATATATATATTTTTTTTTTTATTCTTTGTTCGCGAATACATAATAATAAAAATAATAATAATAAAAGAATTTTGTTTATTTACATTCATTTTAATATAACACAATGTTGCCTTATTATTCACGCATTATCTATGCAATTCAATATACTTATGTTTATATATATCCATGTGTATCTGTGTGTGTATGTGTGTGTGAATTGTGTATTTTATATAGTTGCTCAACCACAAATAAATTTGCCTCTTTAAACAAGTCAAGCATGAACTTTGTCGTGCCCGCTATGCAAAACATCATTTACACTCACACACACACACACACACTTACAGATACACATATATATATGTATATGCGCCCCCACATATAAGCCATATGCTAAAATCGGCAGCAATTTTTAAGCGGCTTACAAAAAATGTTGTGTGTATTTTATACCGATTTAAGCACATATACAAACACACACACACAGACACACATCTATACAAAGCGAAGCAGGCACGCAGACATTCGCACTGTAAGCGACATTCATGTTAAGTGGGCGTGGCATGAGGTGGCCGCAAATTTATTTGCCATTGCGGTTACTTTTCTGCTTTTTTTTTCTCTCTCTTTCTCTTTCTTTCTTTTTTTTTTTTTGTTTGTTGTGTTGTTGTTGCTGTTGTTGTCGCAGCGAGCTGTTTTTAGGCCCACAACATTTTTCAAAAGTTTTTTGCCGCCCATTTTTCATGAAGTCGCCAAGACTTTTTTCCTCAACATGTACGCAGCGCTTATTGCATGGCGTACATCTCCATCTCTCGCATAACTGCCCCCCGCCCCCGCACATTCCCTCTTCATAACTTCCTCTCTCTCTCTCTCTCTTTCTAGCATACTCAATGCTTGTGCTTTCAGTGCTGCCAGAAACAGCTTGTATTCATTTTTACAAAATGCGCATTGACAATACAGACACATGTGTTACACCCACAAACACTCACACACACACATACACACACACATTGTTGTGGCCGTTTCGCATTTATTAATTTTAATGCTTTTTCATGCAACTTAAAAAATAAAGAAAAAAAATGAAATGTTTACCATTTTTTATTGGCAGTCAAATATTTCAGTTTTGCTTTTAGCGACATCCTCATATTTAATGCATTTTTAATCACACATAAAAGCCGCCCCTTATCCCACATATATACATAGTATACATACACTCTTTCTCTGTCTGTGTGTGTGTGTGTGTGTGTTCAGCCCAAAATAACATAATGCGAGCATTTACCACACAAACACACACACACACACATGCACAAACAAGCAAAAACACGTTCAAGCATACACACTCATAACGTGCTCAAAATTTATGCATCCCAAAAAAACAAAAATAACAGAAAAAAAAAATAAAATAACAGAAAAAAAAGGATACTAAATTTTTGCAAGTTTAAACAAAATTTACTGCACTTTGATATTGGTCATGAAAAATGCTCATTGAGCCTGTTTTCTCTATAACTCTCTCTCTCTCTCGTTTTTCATTTTCTCTTTTCTTTCAATTTATGTTTTGTGTGAGAGAAAAAACTTGTTAAAATGTTTATGTGTGTGTGTGTATGTCTATGTTGCACGCATAAATATTTTAAAGCCATGAAATACATACAAATACACTTACAAAAACAAACACACATACGCATACATATATATATATGAAATATTGAACTGCCATTGGAAGTGAATTTTATGCATTTTCATAATGCATTATTTCATTCTAATTTCTCTGTTAAATTTTTATTTTATATATACTATATATAGTTCAAGTATGTATATATTTTCAACTAAAGTTGAAAATTGAAATGCATTTGCAGGTGTCAATTGAACGAAAATTTAATCAATTTCTATAGAATCGTAAAACGTTTGCTGATCAAATATTTAGCATGCATTACGCATGCGAGTAAATTTCAAAGTGTGTAAATTAAATTTATTGCAATTATTTACCATAAGTATTAAACAGTCAACAGTCTGGCAATATGTGGTCAAATGTTCAGCATTAAAATTATTTATTAATATTAATATTTTAATAATATTTAATTAATTGACTAATAATTTTAATATAAATATTATAAATAAATATAAAAAATATATAATAAATATACATATACTATAAATATTTAATAATTTTAATATAAATAATTAATAATTATAGTAATGTAAACTAAAATAAAATATATGTAAATATAATATGAATATTTTAATAGTTTTAATAATTTTTAATATCAATAAATATATATATAAATAAAAAATTTAATATAAATATAAATAATAAAAAAAAATATAAAAATAATAATAATATAATGAATTTAAATATAAATATTTTATAAATATTTTAAAAATATTTAATAATTGTCTAATAATTATAATATAAATAATTAATAATAATGATAATATAAATAAAAATATAAATAAATTTTATTTTATAAATTTATAAATATTTTAATAATATTTAATAATTATCTAATAATTTTAATATAAATAAATAAAAATAATAATAATATAATAAATATAAATATGATATGAATATTTTAATAATAGGCTAATAATAATTAATATTAATATTATTGCACAATTATTAATTATTAATATAAATAAATATAATATTAATATTATAATATATATTAATATAATATAAATATTTTCATAATATGTTATAACTATCTAATAAATGTTTATATTTTTTTTTTCTCTTTTTTTTATTAGTGAGGGAGAGGATGGCATATGGGATCAAGTGGCACGCATTTATACAAGAACGAATGCAACATCATATCAGGTGACCGGACTGACGCCCTTCACCGTTTACAGTTTTCGTCTGCTGGCCGTTAACAAATTGGGCGTCAGTCCACCATCCAAGGAATCATATTATATAGTAACACTGCGTGAAGGTAAGTACATACATGTGTATATGTATATATGTATATGTATAGCATAGACCTTGGCACGTGTAGTTAAACATATACATTACGTATACATTACTTTACTTGTTTTATGACAGTGAGTCACATTAATTGTCTGACTGGCAGCTGACATGACACTTTTTACAATCGCATTAATTTTTCATTTGACTTTTATGCTATACTACTACGAACGTACGAAGGAACGAACGAACGTTGAGTTTACCTTTTAAGTGCTGCCTGTAAAAATTTTGTGCAGCATCCCCCCAAACCTTCCGATGCTCATAAGAACAACTATGGCATCTATAAAGGCAAAAGCCTTAAAGCTTCATATACATTTAATTATATTTACGTCAATACGTACATGTATCTTTCTCTCTCTCTCTCTCTCTCTCTCTCTCTCTCTCTCACTCTCTTTAGATACATTAAGTGTAACAGCGCAAACTACAAGTTAACAGTCTGTTTACGATGTATTTGGCATTTGTTGCTTAAACTGTTAAATTTGCAAAACCAAATTAACAAGCCACAAATTGATAAATATTGACGGAAACTGTACTGTGTAATGTCTCTCGTTCTCTCTCTCTCTCTTTCTCTCAATATGTAAGTGTGTGTGTGTCAAACCGCAGCTACATATTTGTACATACATCACACAGACAAACACATTGATTGCAGCTGTGTTGCAACTTTGCATGTTTGTGTTTGTGTGTTGTTGTTGACATTCCACCTGCTACAATGTGGCTGGCAAGGACAATGATTAATCGCAGCACAATTTCATAGCGACCCGAAAAAGTCAGAACTTTTCGTAGGCTTTATGTGCGCATCGGAACATTAATCACAGTATAAACAGCAAAACTGCCTCACTGTTTGTCACGCCTCCGCCTTCGCCCCCCTCTGCCCCATTAGACATTGCTTTACAGCCTCTCTCTCTCTCTCTCTCTCTCTCTCTCTCTCTCTCTCACTCTCCCTCTCACTCTCTCTCCTTGTCAGTCTCCATTTCCTTCGTTTTATATTGCCTATATCTACAACAACAACAAAAACAACGATGACGACGTCGGCGACGACGACGACAGCGACAAGCTATTAGCAACACATTTGTCTTATAGGCGCACTCTAAATGACATTCACAGCGACCGTTAAGGGATACGAATTGGCGTGAAATTCCATTTGTGCTCTAGCATAAAGGAATGCGACCTAAACAGTGGATACCACTGCTACTGCTGATATTGTGGCTGCAACACATGTGGCTGCAAATTAGTCAATAGTCTGCGGCTCGTAGCTCATTATGGCTTATCTTCACATTTTAGCTTGACAAAATACAATGGCATAACTCTGGCATACATAACTGTGGTAACTGCCAATTTGTAGAAATTAAGCATGTCGCATGCATAAATTAAGAGAGAGCATGACAACAACTTGAAGAAGTTTTCAATTTTTGGTTGATTCGGTGTCAAAGTTTAAAGAAAATATCTTTTAATTTATTTATATCGCTCACGTTGCAAGCAGCAGCAGCAAGTCTAGTTTGTGCCAGGTTGCCAAGTGACAAACTGGCAAAACTGGCGAAAAATGGAAGAAGTTGCCAAGTCAAGGTAAATGGCAAAAAACCAAAGAGCCAAACGTCCAACTCGACAAGAATTGAGCTTACCTGCTCCATCTGCTCAACGGCCCATCAGTAGCTGAGACACACGCACCATTTAACTTGATGCGACTATGGCGCGCCAACAGGGGGGAAAGCTAACAGCCAAAATCTCTTTCTCTCTCTCTCTCTCTCATGGCCATCGTTTAGTTATAGGGAGGGGGGAAGGGTGGTATACTTGCAACTTATGTTGCGTGACAGTGACAACTTGACAATGCCACACAGACAGCGCAGCAACGCAACAACAACGACGACGACGACTGCAAACATTTTTGACTTGACGACCCAACCAACGCCCCCCCAGCCCCCCTACCACCCCACAATCGACCTTAGAGTAGAGTGAAAGTGTAACTTTTTTGTGTGCGGCATTTTTAATTTGAAATTTTTGAGTTTCTGCCAAGTTGTTTGGCAGTCAAAGTTTTCTTCTTTCACCGTTTTGTTCCAACAGAAACCATCAAGCATAATACAAAAATATTCTAAGCACTTCTTCTTCATCTTCTTCTTATCTTTTTACTTGTTACAGCACCTACAGGGAAACCAATACCAACAACAGCGCATAATACATCGTCAACATCAGTATATATATCATGGAAGCCACCATCAGCAGATACAATACTTGGTGAATTTCTTGGCTATCGAATTACATATCGTCCACGCGATCGTAGTCCAAATGATACCAAAGAAATTTATATACGTGACAATACTGTCGAGGTAAGTGACAGACACCGTTACTGTTACTGTAACAATAATCATAATAATAATTGAATTTCCACAATTTTCTGACACTTGTTTTTATTTTTTTTTTTTTTTTTACCATATTTTGCAAAATGCCAACAGGCATCGACAAATCGTGCAGTCTATTGATTTTCATTAAGGTTTCACACTTCCGCATTTGACTTTGTCTGTTCGTTTCTCTGTTTGCTTTATGTCTGATGCCTCATGCTGAGCTTATACAATATAGTATATATATATTTTATTTTACGAATTGAACTTGAAGTATGCTAAAATATTCCTTACAGTTTTTTTTTCTTTTCTCATGCTGGCAGCAGTCAGCAAGCCGAAAAAAAAATATTGGGCATATTGATTTTGTGCAAATGTCTTTGAATAACATAAAACTTGATTCATTGCAGACGCTTTACGATATATTCATAAGATATTTAACAGTTGAGCTTTAAGTAAAGTTTGCTAACATTTATAAAGGGGAAATATTTGAGAGCCTAAAGTAAATTGTTTATAGAGTATTTGAAAGTCAAGCATATTGCGATGATAGTAGCATTTCGTTAAATATTCCGTGTTGTCATTCGGTGGCTTAAAGCTACATCAGCAAACGCGTCGCGGCGTATTAAAAAGTAATTTACACCTGCTGCCAAAAGGTGTTTTTCTCACAGAAACGCCCAGCCATCACACAGACAGGGACACATACATACACACAGTTATATGTATAAACGGAAAGCATTAAAATAAAAAAGGGGCAGATATTTTGCCATTTCTAGCTGTCAGTCGAGCAGTAGCTGTACTTCTGTCAAGGGGCTCATTTACCATATCTTGTAGTGGCCGCTATCAGAGGCAATTTGTTAACGATTAGTTCAGAACGTGGCTTATATTCTGGCCAATTTAATGCCTATGCGTGTGTGTATGGCTGTGTGTGTGTATCTTTCAAATACCACCACATGCAATGTGTTCTACTCACCAATGAAATGTGTGTGAATGTAGCAATGATACAATGCGAATAGCCATACGGTAGCACGTGCTTAGAAACATGCCACCTGGGAATACCTTTACGCTTGCAATACCCAAAAAGCAATAGCCAACACCTAATAGCTAAGGGAATTCGAAATTTCATGAAACTACTTTTTGGAAAGGTGACTTGAGGCGGAGGGTTGGCAAAAACCTTTATAGTTTAACTTAACTCAAGAATATGCAAAGTGTCAAATACACGAAATATAAGAAAAAACGAGTATAGAGCCAAGGGAAAACCTAATGAGACAAAATGAGTATGAGGGAGATACAGAGATACAGAGAAAGAGAGAGCAGTAGAAATGCAGAGATTTCTCAATTTATGTCTTTTGTGTTTAACTTTAGCCATGAAAAATAAAAGAAATGCACGTGACAATGTGACAATGTGACAACGTGACATCAGAGTTCAATGTGCATATAACATTAAATTACAACAATCTATAGATACGCAATGTAATATTCAATGTCTATAAAAATAATTACTCGGCATCTTCTCAACATTAAAGTCAATAAACTTTTGCATTTAACTTACAAATTTATTACTGTCGAAATGCTAATTATAAATATTGTTTTTTGTTGGCACTACACGCATGTCCTGCGGTGTAATTTTTGCGGTCATGAAACCCAGCAAGCAAAACACATTGAAATAGCATGAGTTTTGCGGTCAAAGCAATTTAATAGCTATAGAAAGAGATAGCTATATTATATCTTTATATCTCTGCTGCTTAAGTAAACATTTAATTAACTCATTATCATTATTTATAAAACATTTCAATTATGTTTTAGTTTTTTTTTTCATTTTCCTTTCCTTTTTGTTTATTTGCCAACTTTTCACTTTACCTTTTAAGTTTTCACTTTAAAGTTTGTTGTTGTTTTTTTTTTGTTTTTTTGTGGCTAATTTTGTAATTTAAGTATTTGGCTTATTATAGCATAGAATTTTTGCTCGTCATGGCGCTGCATATTCTATTTATACCAATAATATGCAGCGCATGGAATTTTTTTTTCATTTTATGGAATTTCTAGTATTTGCGATGCATGCATAATGGGGCAAATGTTTGGCTGTGGAAGGAGTAGGGCGTGGCTTAAAATATGCAAAAATTATTAGCGATAATGCTCACGTACGACACTCGACGCGTAGTTGCCTAAAATGCCAAAAAAAAAAAAAAACTATGGCAATGCAATGCCGAGAGAGAGAGAGAGAGGAGCGTGCATTGTTGTGTGAGGGGTAGGTAAAGGGTGGAGGTGGAGGGTAACGTTTTGCAGGTTCCGCTGATAGGGACATGGCACGCTTTTGTGCTTGAGTGCATATTTTGCAGTTATCTAGACGCTGGCCCCGCTGGCAAAACACTGAGCAGAGCTAAGCTCACAGAAAGAGAGAGAGAGAGAGAGAGACAAGAAGACAGAGACAGTGCGAAACAAAGCGACATGCATTGAAAGAGATAGCGATAGAGATAAAGTGTGTGTGAGAGAGAGAAAGCGACAGCTTCTATTCTATTTTTTTTTTGCATGTCACTTCCATGTTGAAATATTATCCTTGCAGGCAGAAACGTGCAACTTCATTTTTTAAGTCATTCGCCTGCCACTGCCACTGTGAACTCGAGGGCATAGCTTTGTGTATTCCCATATCACACCAAAAGCAAACGTAAGCTGTCAGCCTCCAGTACCAGATATACTCGTATTTCCTGCCCCTCTCTCCCCCTTTAACCACGCCCAGTTGGACAACAACCACTAAAGCTGCCACTGCCTCAGCCACAGCCGCCACTGCTGCTGCTGCTGCTGCTGCTGGTTTTTGGCTACATTGAGCTGTCACGTGTGAAAGGGCCGCGGGCTGAACTATTCTACAGCTGCGCTAAATTTGCCAATTTTCTAATTAAAATTTCTGCGCCGTAAAGCATAAATTTTGTGCGCTTTACGCGGCTACAAATTTAACACAAAAGCCACACACAAAAAAAAAAAACATACATATATATAAAAAAAATAACAAAAAAAAAATCTCAACTGTAAGTCATATAAACTTTATGCGTTTAGTGATAACAATTTTTCGCGCTCAAAGAATATGCAAGATGTGGAAAAAAATAAAATAAAAATAAAATGACAAAGCTTGCTCTAGTTTCTTTCAAATGTTTTTTCTCTTCTCTTCGCTCTTTATGGTATTAAGTTTCTGTTCCAAGAACTAGTTGCTAGATAACATTATATATATATATATATAGATGCCATATATATATCTGTACAACTGTAAACAATATCATAATTAACAGATTTCTTTGGCTGTATAGCATATCGAATGGAATTACATAACATTTGCAGAAAATAGTAATTTGTCATACTTTTGGCTTTAACGAAACTTTTGGCTCTATCAATTACATTATATCAATTAACTATACTTGGGGCGTTGGCCTTGTGTATATTGCCAACATTTTTTTTTTTTTTTTGGTGACCATAAAAATGGCAGCCAGTTGTAAATTTCGTAGCTCATTTACTCGACACTCGCTCAGTAGCTTCTAGTATATAAAATGAAATTATATGATAGCATTAGCGTCGTCCCAGCAACTAAAACCTCTGATATTCACACACACACATACACACAAACATAGATATGGCAAAAGAAAAGAAATGTGCCTTGTAGCTTGTTAAATCAAAGCGCTTGTTGGCCAAGCCTGGCGCCCAACAGGCACTTAAGCTTTTGGCATGGCAGTCAATCCGTTTCTAAGCACAGACATAGGCACATACACACAGAGAGGCGAACAGTGAACCAACCGCTTTGTGGTCAACAACAACAACAACAACAACAACAAGAGTAAGCAAAGCAAATGAAAGCGTTTCTCTAATGTATGCAACATAAATTGTGTTTGTTGTTGTAGCAGCAGCAGCAGCAGCAGCCATTTTTGGCTTAACCACACAAAGCGTTTGTGTGTGTGGGTCTGCATAAATGTGGGTGTGGCTGTGACTGTGCTTGTATGTTTATGTGTAGGAGTAGTTTCTTTCCGGTCAAAGCCAGCGGCTTGTTTTATGGTTTCGCACTGCTTTTGACCTTTCGTTAAATTTTAATAAGCCGCAGCCCGCCATGGATAAACTCAAAAGATACGAGTAGTTTTTGCCTGGCTTCTAGAGTGTGTGAGAGTGTGAGAGAGAGAGAAAGGGAGTGAGAGAGAGTGAGTGAGAGACTTGAAAAGGTGAGAGTGCATCTTCAATGATTGCTTTTACACCCAACTACACACAGACATACATTCATATATGTATACACCTCTCTTCATATGTATATGTTGACTTGTACAATTAACATGCAGCTGGCCCGTTGGCCATGCAACTCAATTTCCTTTTTTTTTGCACCAGCTTTTGCCGCAGCAAATACAAATTTAACTGCAGCAATGCGTTTTTTTTTATATATTTTTTTTTTGTTCTCTTCTTTTCTTGTATGCGCAATTTCCGCTTGAATAAAACGGCAGCAAGAAATACAAATTTTACTTATAGCAATGAAAATTTGCAAAAAAAAAATATGTAAAAGCATAATGCAGATTATGTTTATATCAAGTAGTTAAAGTAGTGTGTGAGTGAAAGAGAGAGAGAGAGAAAGAAAGAGAAAGAAGAAAATGCATAATTATATGCATTTTATTCGACATTATTTGGTAACTGTGCAGCGTTTTTCGTCGTTCAGCATTGACTTTGCTTTCATAAATTTATTTATTGTATTTTATTTTTAATTTCAGAGCCATGAAATACAAAATCTACAGACATATACACAATATAAAGTAACGGTGCAAGTGTTTAATCCCGAAGGTCTTGGCCCAGAAACAACGATACTCGTTATGACAGATGAAGGAGGTGAGTCTTTGATTTTTATATATTTTTAAAATTAAAAAAATTTTTAAAAATTTTAATTAAATAAAAATATTTGGTAACTGACAATAACAAATATTTTTTTATATATGAATATAAATATTTATTACATATTAGTATTTATTTTATCTTGTTTTATTCCTTGCATATATTATGCAAAGACAACAATGAGAAAATTTTTACAAATATTTTCAAAAGTTATTTATCAAAAAAAAAAAAGAAGAAAACATGAGAAAGAAAAAATAGAAAAATATAAGAAAAATTGTATAGACACAATAGCTGAGTGCGCAAATAGTAGATAGTATGCGATTTATCTACATTAGAATTGCGGACAGGCATGTTTGAAGTGCAATGAAGTGCCATGGATACTATTTTACACATATGCAAAAATGTAACTGCTTATTGGAATACCAAGTGACCAAGAGCTAGTGACCAGTGCACAAGTGTAACGATACTTGCGATACAATCTGCTTCTATATATATATATATATATATATTTTTTGTAGCTTGCTCAATGCATAAGCAATAGCAACAACAACAACAACAGCAACGACATGAGCAATAAAGAAAATGCCAGAGCATATAGAGAAGGCTGCTTGTTGTATGCAGTTTTTCTTCTTTTTTTCCCACAATTTCTCAATTTAAAATGGAGAAAGCAGCTCAGGCTTTGACTCGCTCAACCGCAAAATGTCTGTGCCATGCAATGAAGCAAACAAATAAAAGTTGAGTTAGACCAACAGTGGCAAAAATATGCTACAATTTCTCATATTTCTTAGCTGTAGCATGCTGCACACACACACACGCATTGCCAATGCATACGTGTATGTGTGTGTGTGTGTTTGTATATGCTTTGAAATATAAATAAAAATTGCTTACTTAAACTTTTGCCATATGCTGCATTTTCCTTATTCGCTTGCACAAACAAAACAAAAAAAAAGCGAGAAAAAAAATCTGGAAAAAAAAACTATTCAGGCATATCTTGTATACGCTACGTCGCCATCGCCAAAGCCATAGCCAACGCCATCGCTATAGCCATTGCCATCTCCGTTTCCATTTACATTGTCATTGCCATTGCCATGGAAAAATATTTTTTTTTTTTTTTGGGGATTTTGCTTTGTTACCGCGGTCTAACGTGGATTTCCGTTGCCGTTACAGTCTGTCGGCATAGACGCCGCCATAAACGGAAGCCTCCAGACTGCAGACGCCGGCCACACAGTCTTCCACTAGATGCGGCAAGTAAATAATAACCAACTTGCAATTTTCATCTTGATTTTATTTTTATTCGCTTATTGTCTTGCTTTAATTTGAGAAAGTCGTCGCTAAGCTTCTTACTTGAGGCAAAACTTTCAACTCTTTGATGCAGAGTCTTTAGGAGAAAGTTGAAGCTTAGCGCATAATTAACATATAATTCTGCGGAAAATCTGTTCAACTCAACTTCTGTTGTTAAGGTCACCCCTCAATTTCATGGATGGGTATGCCACATGGCGTTGCTGCATTGAACAATGTAAAGATATTTTCTAAAAAAAGAAGAAATTTTTCGCAAAAATTTGAATGCTCTGTGCACACACAGACATATACAGAGAGAAACATTCACATTGGTGAAAAAGTTAGTTAAGTAATTTATGGTGAAAATATTTTTGAATGCCAGTTTATGTTAGATGAAGAATATCATACTTACCTTAGACTTGTCAGATTTGTTTACTTTACTTTACGCAAAATGTTTTCTACATTTTCATACATTTTCATAAGCGCCTTTGACTTTGGACTTGGACTCATGCTACGTAGTTATGCTTCTGCTTCAGCTTGTGCTCGCATCTGGCATAATTTTGTAATTTCATTTCATTTTTGTTTTTTTTTTTTATTTTATTTTCATCAGCTGTTACTGCTGCTGATTTTTTTTTCTTTGCTGTTGCTTTAGCTTCTTCAACTCACATTTATTGTACGCTTTTTTTTTGGGGCTGCCAGGTGCAGACAGGCAAGGCTTTCAAGGGATTTGCAGCGGCTTAGTCGACAAGTTTAAACAGCTGTGGATGTGGCTCTGCCTCTGACTCTGACTATGACTCTGACTCTGACTGTGGCTATGGCTGTGGCAATGGAAATGGTTGTAGATGTAGATAAAATTTGGGCATGTGTTTGGTTGTATGTATGGACGGGTATGCGGATGTAACTGTGGTTTCCTGATGAGATTGCCAACATGTTGGCAATGCCTTTGACAGACTTGATTAATTAGCAGTTAGCTGTGCCTTTCAAAACTAGAAATCATACTTCATGAATTTCATTTCATTTTCAAATGCTTTTATTTTTCTTATTTTATTTGGCTCAGTATTCAAAATCATACACATTGAGTCTAGTGAAGTCTTTGAGACATTGCCACGACCACATACGGTGCGCATTATGAAGCCTTGCAATAACAGTGGCTGTGGCAGGCAGTGCTTATAATAAACACAAGGGTCCTTCAAATGTCTCTCACTCTCTCACACAGTCACTCTCTCTCTCTCTCTCTGTGTGTGTAGAGCTCAAAAGCTAAGCAAGTGATAATACACGCTGAGCGTAAGCAATGCTTTGGCAATAGCTAAACAATTTTAAGGCTTCGCATGTTTCTTCTTTTATTTCTTTATTTCGATATTCCTTCAGTTTCTGTGGCTATTGTTAAGTTTTCTATGCTATTATTGCTGTTGTTGTTGTTGTTATTGTTATTACTGTTTTGCCGACTGCTAAATCCTTCGCCTGCACTTTGACTTGCCGTCAGACTGTTGGGTCTTTGATTAAAATTGTGGCACTTGAAGAAGTGAAGGTTTTAACTTTTGACATTGACCCGTCTTCATCTCTATCTCCGGCTACACTTGTAGTTGTTTTTGTTGTTGTTGTTGTTCTTATTGTTGGCTCCATTTCTTTGACTGTGATTTTCAACTATGTTATACAAGTGCGCATCGGCTTTGGATCGCCTTGCACTTTTTCCACACCACACGCACTTGAATTTCATTTCGACCCTTGACATGTGTTTTGAGGCTCTGACTCTGACTTCGACTCTGACTCTGACTCTGACTACGACTATGACTCTGACTCTGAGTCTGACTGTGCTTGCCTTCTGCCTTCTGCTTTCTGCCCTCTGTCTGCTTATCTTGTGTCTTCTGTTTTCTGTCCGCCTTCTGCCCCAAAAAAAAAAAAAGAACACTTATGCTAGCAGAGCGAGAAGAGAAGCAGACAGAGAGACAGACAGCAATAATAGCCATGTTTCTGTTTCTTGAGTCAGAATAACTTCGTTTCATTTTCATTTCACTTGCGTAGTTTTATTTTTGCCTGTCATACATTGTGGCACTTGATGTTTCGTTATTCTTGCTCATCTCTGCTTCTACGTCTTCTTCTTCTTTTACCACTTCTGTTGTTGCAGCAACTTTTGACTTTAACGCGTCATGTTTCAAGCAACGACAGTTACATTTTCTTTCAGACATGGCCTAAGGACTTTGTTTTATTTCCCCTTTTTTTTCCTTTTTTCCTTTCGACTATCTGTCTCTACGTTTGTCTGCTCTCTGTATTGTCTTATCTATGAGCTGGCAGGTCATATAAAAGGTCAGACGAAAAGCAGGTAAAATAGCAGCTTATTCTTTGACCCAATGCCTCCTTGACTTTTAGTTCTTCTCATTTATCTCATTTACCAAAAACATATTTTTGTACAAGTATATGAGTTGAGCAGTGAAACTTAACTTTTGCTATGGCGATAATCTGAGACAAATTCAAAGAGAGAATTTTGCCAAAGTCAAAGTCAAAGCCAAAGCTCAGATCTAGTAACTTTTTGTATAGGCTTAAAAGTCTAAAACGTTGCCAAGCGTTACAAGTTTACAGATAAAGATAATATTAACATTTCGTATAATCTTTATATTGTTTATATGTCTTTGAAAGGATTCAGCGGAAAGGATTTTTCAACGAATCTTTATTAAATCTTTATTAAAATTAATATAATAAAAATATTTATATAAAAATATTAAAATTAATATAATAAAAATATTTATATAAAAATATTTAAATTAATATAATAAAAATATTTATATAAAAATATTAAAATTAATATAATACAAATATTTATATAAAAATATTAAAATTAATATAATAAATATATTTATATTAATTTTATTAAAAATTAATTAAAATATTCTGCGTAAATTTACAAGCTTTATTTATTGCAAAACATGAAACTTTGACAAGCAGAAATGAAAATGTTGAAAAGTGCAGCTAAGAATTTAGTAGTATTTAATGTAGTATCTAAAATTTATTTAGTAGCAAAGCTCATTTGAAATGTGGTAACAAAATAAATGATGAAATATTAAATGTAAAATCCATTTGCACTGTCAAAGGCTCGTGGCAAAACTCTGCGTCATTTGCTGCGCGCTTCATCTCAAAAACCTAAACTAAACTCAGCTGTGAGCTAAGTTTCGCGGTTGCTGTTGCTGCTGCTACTATTTTACTTAGAATTCTCTTTCTCTCTCTCTCTCACTTGCACTTCAATTGAAATTTGCAGCAACAAAATTAATTACCTTTGGCTACTTTCAACTAGTTGCGGCACAGTTGTTGGCAGCAGGTGAGCAGTGTGCTAAATGAGATAGGCGGTGTAAGCGGCTGTTGAGATGAGAGAAGGATGAGGTGGAGAAAGAGGAATGTAGATATGGCAGAGCCAGGCAGCACTGTTTACATGCCATGCCAAAAAAGAGGTGGCTCAACATCCGCTGACTGCTTTTTAAGCACAAGCCGCAAAACAGCGCCAGAAGAAAAGCGAGAAAAAAAACAGCAAAAAGTAAAAGCAGTAGAAGAAGAAGAGAAAAAAAAAGGAACCTGCCAAACAGGGAACAAGTTTTAGCAGCGAAAAAGTGCGGGTGGCTAACGGAAGTGACAAAGCAGCAACAACAAGTACAACAACAACAACAACAACAACAAATACAAAAGCAGCGAAACAGAGACAAAACCCAAACGACGTTGGCAGATAAAAAGATTGCTGCTGCATCTGAAGTAAAAACGAAGCGACTTCAACTCCAACTCCAACTCTGACTTTGAGTCTGACGACGAGGCGGCGGATGAGATACAACGCGAAAAGTATGTTTTAATAAAAGCGGAAATGAAGCAGCGTTACCGTTATTTCCTGTTTGCGTACAGTTTTGTTTGAAGCTGCTTTCACAGTTACTGCCAACTGCCAGGGCTGAGAATGAAAACACAGGTAGAAGCACAACGCAAAAGGAAAAGCACACTGACAGTCCTAGTGGCTGTGGCTGCTTACTGCTGACCTGCTGCATTTCATTTGTGTAAAGCAAAAAAAAAACAAAAAACAAAATACGATAAACTGTAAAACATTTAGAAAAACTTGTCGACAACCAAGCAAAAAAAAAAGAAAAATGAAAAAAAAACGTATCCGTAAATAGACAAAATTAATGTGCGGCAAACGAAAATTGCTGCTGTTGCTGCTTTGATATGAGAAAAAAAAATATAGAAGAGTAAGATGAATGTACAGAGATTTTACAGTGGCAACCAAGCTAAAGGCAAGTGCAAAATTCAAGAAAAAGAAATGGAAAAGGAAGGAGAAGGAGAAGAAGACAGAGAGCTAGAGATAGAGAGAGATAATAGAGCAAATAAATAGCAATGTCCTTGTGATTAAATCTGCAATATATTGATTTTGATTTTAGCTGATTCATCATTAACTCTTTCTCAACACTCAACAAACAAAAAAAAAATGGAGAAAATACGCCAAGGTCATATTAATAAACAAAAAATTAATTATTAGACTAACTTGCAAAAGCTAATAAAAAAAATCATTAATATTTACCAGCGAAATGTCGATTTTATGTTAATTTATTAACAATAATATAAAAAAAGTTTCAAGTTCAGCTACTAAATTATTATCAACTTTTGTCTATAAAGAAATTGATGAATTTCTGCATAAATATTTTGCGCAAAATACTTAGACTAAAATCCAAATATATTTAAAGATCTTTCAATAGCGAATGAAAATAAACTTATATTTTATGGAATTATACTGAAGATTTAGCTAACAAAAGCCAAGGAAATGTAAATTCAAATTGCTATTCAACAATGTGCAACAATGGCAACAATGTGCAACACTGGCGCAACGAGCAATGAGAGCTTATCGTATTCCACATCTATTGCCATAATATTGCCACATATCTTATTCGCACATCTGTGCAGTGAACCGCAATATGTGTGTATGTGTGTGTGTGTGTTTGTTATTGTTCTTGTTGTTAGTGAAGTGGAGCTAGTAATATTTTCTTCTCGTTGCATTCTCATTCTCATACGTCTCTGTCTTGCTATCTTCACTGCCACTTCTGCTATTACTAGTTTTAGTCACTCAAATAGTAAGCTAATAAAACATTTGAAAGCAATCACAACTTTTGCGCTCAACAATTCCATGGCTGTCATCGCATGTCTGTGCCGCTTGGCATGCAATTCTATATAAAAAACAACAACAACTTAAGTAAGAGAGAAAAAAAAACTCAAACTGAAACTGAAACTGAGACACAGACAGACAGGCAAAGAAATAGACTGAAATTCAAAATGCAAAGCAACTGACTTTAGCGTACTCTGCCGCCACTGCTGCCTCTTGTCTCTGCCTTAAACCATTTGTGGCAGCGGCCTCTAACCAAAATTGTGGCGCATGCCAAAAAAAAAAAAAAAAATCACGAAACGAAATGAAAATCGAAATGAAAATGAAAATGTTAGCGAAAAGTTGTGGAAAAATGGCGTTGACAAATAATTTCATATCATGTCTGAGCATTTTACCAATGCGGCATGGCATTTTCTCTTTTCTATATTACTTAGATTTTCTTTTGATTTCCATTTCTATTTTATTTTTTTTTTTCATGATTTTTTTATTTTCTTGTTCGCGTCTATTGAAGGATCAGTTTCATTTGATTTTGTCTGGTCTTTTGACTCGTAACGTGATTGAATGCAGAGTACGTAAAGCGTACATGTATGTGTGTGTGTGTGTGCAACTCATTCACCTGTCTGTTGCTTAACAAAGAATCTTCTCATTGAACTTTCTGACAAATTTACCCTGAGGGCTTACAACTCAAACACACACAAATATACACTCAATCACTTTATCGAAGGCGGATTTTAAAGTCTTTAACTTGTCCTTTGACTTCTTGTGTTTCGCAACAAAAGCAGCAAGAAAAAAAATAAGAAATAAAATAAAAAATGAAATGGCAAAAAAAAAAACAAAGAAGAAAAAGTAAAGTTCATAGTCAAAAGGATTGGAGTTTTTTTTTTTTTTTTTTTTTTGGGCAACAGCAGACACACAGTGAGAGAAAGCAAATCTTTTCAGTCAACCTCAACACTGCGTCTCCCTCTTTCTCTGCCTTTTGCTGACATTCTTATGCTGTGCTGCTGCTGCTGCTGTTGCTGCTGTACTGCCTTTTCGTGCGTACATGCTGCCCCATTCTTATCAGCTCAGCCTGACCCTATTTATGTGTATGTGTATATATGTGTGTGTGAGTGTGTATGTTTTTTGTGTCGTGTAACGCCTGCGGGCTGCTGCTTGTTTTTTGCTTGGGAAAAGTGCAGAAAATTTGTGCAAGTTACGTGCTCGATTACATTTTTTTTATTTCCAAGTTTTCACTTGCCTTTCTTTTTGGTCTGTGAAAGAGAGAGAAAGAGACAGCAGTTAAGCAGAAATGAGATGGGTAGAGACATTGCATTGATGGTTGACATAAGTAGCAGCAAAGCGATAAGATTCAACTTTAAATGGCCAGCAACTTGTGACTGTATAATCTGAGTGTTTATGTCTTTGTGTGTGTGTGTGTGTGTGTGTGTGTGTGTGTGAGTGTAGTCTTTATGTCTTTTGTGTAATTGTGATATATCCAGCGGCAATAATGTGCTTTTTGATTGTCTCTCTATTTGCTTTAAGCCTTTCGCTGTGAATAAAGTGATTTTATATATATATATATTGTATATGTAGGATTTTGTATTTTGGTGATTAGCATAATTGAGCAAACACCTGTCCGATGTTTTGAGCTGGCCACAGACGAAAAAGCTTTTAACAAATTGTGGTCAACTGTAATCGGCTTAAACTACAAACAAAATCTAAACAATTAAGTTTCAACATAACAAAAGCATTTTGTCTAATCAAAATGAATTCAAAGCAATGCAATGCAAGGCAAGCATATGACAACATTTGATGCTATATAATAATGCATGCTGCGTTGCATGTTGAGTCAAGTCGAGATCATGTCTGTTGTAAAGCCATAAAATAGGCTTAAAGATCAAGAGTGACAACTGCAACAGCAAACACATAAATACAAATATACAAATATCTAAAGCTATTTAAAACTTATTATATTTGAGCTGCAATATAAGTTTATATATATATATATATATATACAATTGATTTGCCAGTTATTTAAGTTGAAATCAGTTGTATCGCAAGCTACTTGCATTGTAATTCCCGACAATGTCACATTTGTGGCAATTGCACAACATGACGTATGATAGATTTCACTTTAAGCTTGTTTCAGCTAGCTGCAACGAGCAATACGAGCAACACGAGCATGTCCAAATGCACAGACATACATAGTACAACATGTTGCAGGCACTGCATGACTCTTCGGGCTGTTGCGCATTTGTCTACAC